>JAKRRZ010000902.1:0-15162 GCA_022627015.2 Podosphaera aphanis
GTCGCCTTAACAACAGATTGGCCAGCTAGGTACTCGCTGACAAGCATGCCACTACGAGTTGCATACTGTGTAGTCTGGGCTTCGCCTTTTTTCACGAACTTCTCGCTGTTCTCCATGACAGCGGTAACTCGGGTTATTATATTGACCCAACTTTGATAATCTTCGGTTGGGAGGTCGAGAACGGAAAACTTCTCCCGGATCTTTTCGCTCACAGCTATACTTAATTGGTTGATCTTGATGTCGTCCGGCCATTTTCTACCTCCTGCAAACTCTAGTTGGAGTTCCCATTCTTGTAAGAAACTCCGGAAAACCTGACTTTCGCCTTGTCTCATGGCAAGGAGCTTCTTCTCGGCCTTTTGCGCGCCGACCTTATCAAAATATTCTTTGTTGCACGCTTCTAGCATTTCTTTCCAATCGTATGTATCGGCCTCTCCGCACTTAATCCAGTATCCCCTGATACGTTGTCGTTTGGGTTCGGGAATACTCTCGTATATCTTCATGCATACAGCCTTTTGTGTAACTAAAAGAGGCTCGTATACTTCACACTGGACTTTGAGAAAATAATAGTGAGGTGTCCACGATAACGATTCGCCATCCCACTTTTCAAATTTCGCATCCCTTTTGATAACCCCTTCCGTCGAAAAGTTCTTGTCATCTGGAGACGAAACAAAGTTACGTGATGAGCTCTGATTTCCGGAAGATTCAGGGATCATCGGATCCTTCCCTTTCATTAACCTTCTCAAGTAAGTAGACGTCTCCGGGGCTGCATTGTTCAGCGCAGTTACAAGATTAGTTAACATTTCTACATCTTTTGGCGAGAGAGTCTGCGATGGAGTCGTAGGGTTAGGTGCATCATGATCCATTTCTTCGTCGTGCATTTTTCTGGAGGGGTTTGGAGATCCGGGATCGCTTTCTTTGATGTTACTTTGAGATGAACTAATTGGTAATGCTTTCTTAGAAGGTGTGTCGTCAGAATTTGAATTCAAATCTGGTAGTTCGCTTGCTGAGTGAAATTCGATCGATATATCTGATGATAATCCTTCGGAAGAATCTGTGTCCTCCGGAACTCCGTATGTCATAAACTTTTTGCAATCAATTTCCACGAGAAAACAAGAAGAGGTAGACTTTACAATATGTCGCGGGATCAGTTGATGTTGTTAACAACAGAGCAAGTCCAAAAAGAAACAGTTTATTGTAAAGTCTACAGAATCTATGGACTGGTGACTATTGTTTAATATATACACTGCCTCTCTTATATTTCTACATTGTTCTCGTAGATTCTGGAGGACTTGCTGTACATCTATCTCCTTCATATCAGTTCCATTCTCTTCGGCTTTATGCCATGCGATTCTACTGCCTTCCATGTCATTCCCTCTGATTCTATGGTGGCCTTACAATTCTGGCATAGCCAGAATCGCCACAGAGGGGCTATCCCGTAACAGCTCATTCTGTATCACAAATTCACTTACTCCCAAATTTTGGAAGGGCCCAGAAGCAAGTTCTAGCTAAGACATCCAACGGCCTGCGGGAGATGCTGTTATGAAGTCTCCAATTTTATCCACATCTTCATATGAATGGGTTGGAAGCCGACCCGGGGTTTTCTTTGGTTCCAAGTACGGTACACTGAGTGTATATCTGACCTGTCTTCTTGTCACACCAAGCTGGTCTGCAATTCTCGTTTGGTTCATTCCACTTTCGTGAAGCGTTTTGATTTAATAAAATATTAATGGAGATTTAAAATCATAATTATTTACAACTCACTTGAAGACGTTGGTCTCCATTTAAGCGAATGGTCACAGGGGACGAAGTAACGGGTTGTGTTTGGATTCATCTTTTCGTGTGAGTTCATCAGCCAGTAGACTCATTATAATAAAGAATGAATAACTCACCCTTAAATTTTGTAGAATAGTGGGATAGCAGCAGGAATTTATTGGGTGCTCAGGTTGATGGTATTGGCGATGTTGTCGGATTACGGCTACGAGGAGATTAATGGACGTCATTCAATTGAAAAGCCGAGATATTCAGGCAGACACTCTGAGCTCCAGTTATTCTTAAAGCTAGTAGGGACAGACCCCTGAAGCAAGAGTTTTCTCCACTGGACGGATACTACCACCACAGACCCTCAGGGAAAAAAACATTAATTTAATGTTTCTATACATTAAAATAATGTGTGCAGAAAAAATACATTAGATTAATGTTTACATACATTAGATTAATGTTTACATACATTAAATTATTGTTTCTATACATTAAGGTAATGCTTATATACATTAAAATAATGGATGGCACACCACACAATAAATTAATGTATATATACATTAAAAAGCCGTCCGGAGGGTCCGTGGTGTACCCTGGAGGAATAGTAACCCTAAGACATAGCCATCAGAAAGAGAATCATGTGGAGGTATCAATTGAAAGCCACAGAAATATTCAGGTCGGGATTCCGCCTGATGCAGTGTTTTAATTGCCAAACATATGGGCATATTTCCAGAAACTGCACAGCAATCGCCAAGTGTGGGAACTGTGTAGAGAAACACAACACCCGGGAGTGTAGCGGAAAGAAAGAATTAAGGTGTTGCAACTGTAGCAGAAAACATCGGGCGTGGGACCTCAGTTGCCCACTACGGATAGCAGCCAAGGCCAGAACGATCATCAATAGAACCCAAGACTCCGGAAGGTACCTGACTCAAGAAGAGCAGCAAAGGGTACAGGGAAACGAATGACAGATAGTCGGAAGCTCGATAAGAAAGTCGAACCCAACAACAGCTAATGTACCCAACACCGATGGTCAGAACGTGCCACGAAGAAAACCTGGAAGACCGCGGAAGAACCCTATTTAAGGTTTTCACAAGAGAAAGAAATTAGAAATTGTCGAAGAGTTTTCATGAAGGAAAGTGATGAAAATTTTACAGTGAATTGCACTTCCTAAAGGCCATACATAAACGACAGACTTACAACCAGGCAGACGCGAGGGATTTTCACCGGTAAGGTTTCCCCTCATGTAAACATTATAGTTAGACACCTGCGTGGGCCACTAAGGCGCCAGATCGGGTATATGAAATCAAATTCAAAACCCTAAGACATAGAGCCATAGCTGACCCTGAGGTCTGGAAAGCAGCCAGTTTCACTCCAGATAAAACAAACGGTAGGAAGAAGGTAAGTCTTAGAGGTTCACCATACTCAATGCACAAAAACCTCAAAAGGGCCCAAAGTAGTCTGGTCATGCAGTTAAGAAGCGAGCCTATCGGGCTCAATTCGTACCTGTATCGAAGAAAAGTCCCTGGAGTTGACAACCAAAGCTACCCATGTGAATACCGATCACAAAACGTCAAGCATATGGTTATGGTTTGCCCCCTATGGTCCAAGGGGGGAACAAAAGTCTGGCAAAAGGCCAAGAATCGGTCATTTGAAGCAATGATGAACAACCCAGAGGATATTGGAAGAATCACACAGTGGATCTTAGAACAGGGTTGGATAGAACAATTTCGACTGGCTGAGGAAGTTGAGGCGCAATTAAAACAGAGAGAAGACTTACGAAGAAACCAAAGATGTAGACAACTGACGAGACGGTAACCACACTTGGTTCAACAGTGTAAATGCACTTCCTCAAGATTGCCTATAAACTAGGAGATAAAATTAAAGAAAAAACCGGGTAGAAGCGAAGGGTATTCACCGAAAGGTTTCTCCTCATGTATAATTAAAGTTGATAGTTACCTGCGTGGGCCACTCTAGGCGCCAAATCGGATCAAATGAAATCAAATTCAAATGATATGTAACAGCCGGTCGGATTACGTAAAGCGACCTCCCCTAGCCGAGAGCCATTCGCCCCGACTTTGAGATCGATTGACATGCCACTATCCATCATTTTTGACGATTATTAGATATGGTCTAACTCCACGAAAAATGATTTTAGTGACTAGGAATTGAAAACTTGTGTAGAATTGATCACCCAGCTCCACAATTTCCATTCAAAAATAGATTATTTCGTCAATAGCGTCGTTCACAGTGAAATTGGATCGTAATGAGTGATGAAAGAAAGTGAAAAGGAACTGATCTCAGACGTGGGGGGAATGGTTCTCAGCGAATTTTCAGACCTCCTTTCCAGCCTCCCCCTATTTACTTTGGATCAAAATCAGAATTTTCAGCTGCATAGGAACGTGCATAGTCTCAAGCAGTTTGACCTTTATGCGGGTCAGCAGTCGTAAATCCGAATGAATTTATCCAACGCACTCGAAAATTAAATTTCTTTTCATTAACGTCTGTCACCCACATCTTGCCTCCCCTCTGGGCCCCCGCCAAAACTCTACCACCGTAGACAACACCGTGTAAAAAAGTCTAAAAGCAGGATTGCATAATGCATGCATAATAAATAGAGCCTGTCGTATTTGCATAATTTTTACTCCCTCTGACCGTAGTGTGATTGACACCACAACTTCTCAGATAGGATAGCCAACGTCTTTAAGAATAATTTTTGGAAGACGTAGACAAGTGATACTTGAGATGGTTGTCAGGAATTAAGATGGCAGACAGGTTAGAACTCGGATTAAAGGATGAAATATAGCTAGAGAGATAAGTCTACTCTACAGATACAATTTATATGTGAAAGGTTAAGGCTAACGGACACTGCACGCAAGCAATACCATAAAATAAGTAATATTTTTCTATGCTAGACTACTGAGGTGGAATGACTTCTATACATACTCGTGAGCCATTAACTCCGTGATCAAGATTCTTGTGGTCAACTGTAAGTACTCAACCTCTCAACTTGATATTCTGTAATTGAGCGAGTCTATCGGGCTGGCGGTGGAATTATTCAGGGTGGTTGACCAGCCTCGAGAGTTGGTGTTGTTAGAGTTGCCAACCTCTGGGTTTATTAGTATAGGGCTTATTAATGCAGGGATCCCTTAGTATATTACGATCGTTATGATGTAATTTATTTAGTCAGGTGCCAGGCTAGGACGCTTTGGGATCATAGCAACAATTTAGTGAGTATCACCCATAACATTATATGAATGTTGTGATGTACGCGACAAAAGAAATAAGTGTCCATACTGATCTTAACGCCGTTACTCCGTGGGTACCACTTCCTTACGTAGCCCTATGCCTTAATGCTTGACAATGGTGCAAATTGGAATAATGATATCAATAGGGTACCTTTCTCAAAAAAATATGAATGAATTGCAGAATAGTTGACAAAAGAAGGTGGCGGTAGGAAGACTTGTACAGAAAGGAAATACATGAAGCATATTCCTACATCGTTCATTCGCGTGAAAAATAATATTTGTGCATTGCGAGTAACGTAATCTGTTTTTATTTTAGATACTTATTCTTTACTTCAGTATGTTAAAAAATCTCCGAGGTATTAGAGCCTATATCATTCTTTTAATTTAATTCATAAAGTTTTTCGAGTAAACCGCCAACCCACCCTGTCATAAATAAATAAATAAAATTTATACATACCCTGAATAGTATAAGATAACCCGTCAACATACGAGATCTAATAGCAGTTTATTAACTAGCACTTAGCTCAGCGATACGTCTTTCAATTTCCGGCACTTGCCTTAGGTACATCTCAAGTTCTTCTCTCTCATCTTCAAGTTGCAGGCGCTTTTCAGCGTCGAGCTTCGTAAATACATAGTTACCTTGTCCATCGAATTGTAGGATCTTACTATGATATTTCCATAAACTTCGTCGGTGTGAGACTGTCATTAGGGTGATACCCAAGGATTTCACGTGCTCGTAAATAACCTTCTCCATATCGAGGGTTACCGAGGACGTACATTCATCAAGGATGGCATATCGAGGTCGATTATAGAAGAGACGAGCCATAGCAACACGCTGCTGTAAACCAGCACTAAGAACTTCTCTCCACTCGGCTTCTGCATCCCAGCCTTGGGGAAAGGTATTGACCAAATTTTCGAGATCTAGAACTTTCAAGATGTCTAAAAGATCGGCATCTGTGATCCCCTTTCTCCGCATAGTACGAGAGGAGTCTGGATATATGATTTGCTGGCGCAAGGAACCTGATGATAGGTATGGGCGTTGTGGAACGTAGAAAATTTGCGACAAAGGTGGTTTGCGGACCTTTCCTCCGTAAACTGGCCAGAGACCACCAAGAATACGAAAGAGCGAAGATTTACCACATCCATTTGGACCGAGGACGAGAACATGAGTACCAGGTTTCATTGCAAATGAAAGAGCAGATACTAACACGGAACCACCGGGAGTGACTATGGGTCTTTTTGAGGTCAGCTTTGCGGTATTAAGCCAGTAGGAGACATACACATCGATGAACTCGATATCTTCACCCTCGGTCACTGTTCCTCTTCTTTTTAACAACGCTTGTGCTTCATCAGAAGTGGACTCTGAAATGAGAGTCTTTTCAAAATTTCCGGCCTTGATGTCAGACATAACTTCGAGGAGAGAAGCCACCCGTGAGGCATACCCTGCAAGCTCAATTATTTCTTTGTACGAAAACATTACTCGGCCAAAAGCATCGGAGCTAGACAAAAGAAGCCGTCGATTAGTCACGAAACTTTCTGTCCTATCACCTATAGCTTGGGCTGTTGACATTGGGACCCTAAAAAATACAGGCACACTACAAAGAATAAGACCTAGTGCCCCCCAAACGTATTTGATAATGAAATCCTAAACGTGTATCAGAAAGATTTTTTGTAGGATAGAGTTTTCTTACTTCCATAACGCCATGCGTAAAGCGCCGTCGAAGAATGTAGTTCACGTGCTTAATTAGTGTGAAGTAGCCTTTATCTAGCGTATCTTTTTCAACTTCATGGCCGTTGTATAAAGCAATCTCTTCACTAAAGTTAATAACTCGAGCATGCTCCGATCGAAACTCTCCTTCTAATCGTGCTTCATCTGCGACATACTTCCCAAAAGGAGGCGTCAATGCACGCATCATATTCGCTGATATCTGTACCAATAGTGTCATGATAAATAGCCCTAGAGCCGTCAGCGAATTGAAATATCTCCAAAGTTACAGACCTTCTCCACCAACTCTATTTGCCAAAGAGTGGTTGTAAATTAGCATATCTAGTGCTGGCTTTGCCAAGTTCCCATATAACTCTGCAAGACTATTCGCAAAGTTACTGACATCAACAGTAATCAGTTGATCTGCATTTTTAATCCGATCATCCAGTGCACTCAATGAGTAAAATGTCATATTACTCAAGTACTTGTCGTGCAAATAGCTCGTGAGCCGGGTCCGGTACTGTAGGGAAAGCTTGCATTGGTGATATGAAAGCTTCCACGATCAGCATAAAGCTAGCTGGTTACAGTCGGTTGTAACTTGCCATAGAATTCGTAAAGGTCGCTGGTACAGCAATAATCATCCACCAGACGATCCCAACAAGAAATTCTCTGCCCTTGCCCCTGACAAGACTGCTGACAAGCGCTCCATCCATTGCAGCTACTTTCAATGATATCAACGTTCTGATTACCAGGAACACACTATGACTAATTAAAAGTCTAGCTTCTTCACTTCGCCATCCTGGTATACAGATTCTGAGTAACTGAAATAAATTTTTAAAAAACTCGCGATTGAGTTCCACCTTGGGTCGTCTAGCAGTTTCGCCATTTAGCGGACCATTTACATTGTTCTTCAGAGAAAATTGCGAGATGACAGCAGCTTTCTGTTCGGAGATTGCAGAGCGTATCCGTTTGAGGAGGGCCAAGAAGAGCGTTATAAAGAAGATGCGTGAAATTTTAGTACGATGACGAAGATACAAAACAGTAAACTCCGACATGATCGATTTGAAAGTTCGATTGAGTGGGAGAATCGCAATTTTGGAAGGAACTGCCATCATGCCTGGGATGGCTTGAGAAGATAGGAGCTGACGCGATATTCAGGTATGCCAGTTTGTACTAAAAGTTCGAGGCTAGTTCTATGGAGGCTCAATCATGGTGTCAACGAGAGGGTAGATCCCTTTATGGTTTCAATACTTGTTTGTATGGATATCTTTAAGGCATTGCTCTTCCACGAGGGCTATGAAGTTGAAGTTGCATCCGCCGCTTCTATTATTATGCCTGACATGTGCTTGGCACTGATATCAAGCCAAATCGGTAAGTGATTGTCGGCCGATAACACGAAGTCATATCCATGTCTTGTTCATGTGACTCGGTTAAAGAGCAAAACAATTCACACAAATATTTTTCCCCAAGTCCTGTTCAGCTACAATTGTCGACAACAACTACCTCCCAAAGGTGATCTCTTTAACCATCAGGTTAGTATTTGAATCGCATCACCCAAATTTCTACTTAGGAGAAAAAACCAAGTCTTTCTTTTGGTCGAACAAATTTCTCAAATACATTTGTGATTAAATCACTTGGGTAGGACTTCATCCAACTCATATGATTATATCTTCGCATGATGGAGATGTTATGTCCGGCAAACAAAGTCTCCATTGCGCCTAAATTTTATACCCTAACGCTCAAGCGGACTATTGCTAACGTCTCAATTCCACTTAGGTTTTCTAAAATATGGGTATCTCTCGAGATTCAAGACACAAGCGCTCTGCTTCTGGTGCAAAGAGAGCATTTTACCGTGCGTAGTAGAAAGCCCATATGTCATATGATATATGTTCCAACCTGGAAACTGAAAAAAATTACAGGGAAGAAGCGCGCTTTCGAAGCCGGCAGACAAGAATCTAATACCCGTATTGGAGCCAAGAGAATCCATCTTGTACGAACACGCGGAGGAAACCGTAAATTCCGTGCTCTACGTCTCGAAGCTGGCAATTTCTCATGGGCTTCCGAAGGAGTTTCACGCAAGGTCCGCGTTATTGTTGTGGCATTCCACCCTTCTAACAACGAGCTTGTCCGAACAAATACACTCACGAAATCTGCTATTGTCCAAGTCGATGCTGCTCCATTCCGACAATGGTATGAAGCACATTATGGACAGAATCTTGGAAGACGTCGTCAGCAAAAAGCCGGACAGGAAGCCGTTGAACCTGTAAAAAAGAGCAAGGCCGTCGATAAAAAACATGCTGAGCGATTTGCCGCAGGAGGAAAGGTCGAGCCAGCACTGGAGAAACAATTCGAAGCTGGTCGCCTATATGCCGTAGTTTCATCCAGACCCGGACAGAGCGGTCGCTGTGATGGTTACATTTTAGAAGGCGAAGAGTTAGCTTTTTACCAGAGACAATTAAGAAAGTAAAATGTCATCCACGAATTTGTTTGAGATTTTCTGTCGGGTTTTCTACGATTAGATCTGTACTGATAGATTAGTGCCTTACGCTTCGCACTTTCCAGAAATAACAATGGATACACCAGTTGCTATTGTATACTATTAGAGTTTTCCCTTCGCGGATTCTAACCTGAGCACTTATTCATTGGTGGTACCGCACTCGTTCTACCTTCATTTTACGAATATATGTACATTTCATAACTAATCATTTGGTAGAGTACCTTTTCTTACAGTCAAAACGTAGCCCTCTAAAACATAACTAAGATTGTACATAGTAAATTCTGCTCGTAATCGACTCACCAAGGTCAGGGAGGAATGTTTGTTTTCGCACCTGCAGATAAGCGTGGTGGGTCATCAGATCCTTAAAGTAATTCCGTACAAATCTGACTCAAATCCAATGTGCTCACATCGCATCTGTATGCTACTGCTTTCTATGAGCTTTGTTTGAGTTCTGCTAGATATCAAAGAAAAGTCTTTGCTAGTTGTTCCCCTGTAGCTTGCTTGTAGATGTCTGCTACTTGCTAATATGACCATCAGCTGTGCCCCGATCTAGAGAATGAGAGGCTATCTTGGCCCACCCCACTGCCCTCTAACCGGTTTATTCGTTTGTTCCTTGTCTTCCCCCCCCCACACTCAGGTTTATCCCATTGTCTCGAGCTCATGAGTGCCGTCGCCCAGCAGATCCGTACAGATTTCCTGATCCGGCTGAGTATTTGATCGGCAAGACGGGCAGTTCCTTCAGACCCTGACGTGCGAGATTCTTTGCTTTGGATATATTTCCCTGAGGACTGTTTTTGAACACTAACTTATGTCTACCGTCTGCAGGACAGCGTTTTTCCCGAGAGTGGCGAGAACCCAGAGGTTAGGGCCTTTTTCTTCCCGCGCTCGTTCCTGCGTGCTCATCAGAAAATGCTTGCCCATGTCAACTACATTAATCTTCTCATCGTCCGTACTTGTATCTCTGTCTTGTCCTGAATCGTCCTAACATGGACGCTGATGATTTACCATCATCGCTAAGCAGACACAGACTGAAGTTACGGTCGCATGCCGCCTGGGGGATGCATATACTTGACGTAGTGCCACGAACTCAAGCATATCATCCAAAGATACATGGAAGATTACCACTCCTCGTGATGCCAGCCGTGGACGGATGATGTTGTCTACTCTCCCTGACATAGCCAAAGAGGACGTTGATCTTTGGAGCCTCTGTTGAAATCTCTCTATCACTCGTCTCGACAATCAATGAGATTATTCCCAAAAATTCACCTCCCTTCTCGCCGTCCTTTACCCTGTCGAGCCTCTCTTGCACACCTATAACGCAGCGGCTACCTGACAAAGGCGTGCGATGTACTTTGGGAAAGGAGATGGGCTACAGCACGAGATCATAAACACACGTTGTAGGGCATTCTATATGAGATGGAAGATAGGATTATCAAAGAATAACTATCAAAATCTGACCTCCTGTCGGGGCGTGGGGCGTGCGTGTATGACATTCGCTGTGATTAAAAGCTGCCGACATTCATACTCCGCAACTAACCTAATATGGTCGCCGTCACTGCCTGAGCTGGCAAAGAGCATCTATGAAATGCTACCAATTAGATACAGAGCAGCCAGGATCGCCGTGTGCATGATCCCGACGACCCAAGCTTTTCACCATTGTGGTACACTCTTTGATGACGAGTGAAGGCGCATGTACTCACACGATTTCCATTTTTTCTGTCTCTCTAGTTCACACACAGCTCATGATTCGGAGAACATTCAACACTGCGTGTTCGCCACCGCCCACCCACTTCACCTCCTCGACTCCAACGCGGAAGCACCAGGCAGACAGAGTCGAATGCATGTAAAACCATCGAGACTGTCACCTAACACGGTTCAGCTAGTCTTAAAACTCACGCGACTTCCTCAACCACTGAGCCCGACGTCAAGTTGAGTCCCTGTCATCGATTCGGTTCTCCTCATACCACAACACCATCCAGCGGGAACCCAACGAAAAAAAAGGCACACCAACATCACTCATCTTCCGCCATATGGTTCCGGAGAAGGTTCATCCATCGCACACTCATCCACATTGATGGATCAATCTTATCACCCCGAGAAATACTCCATGCGGGCCTAACGCGTGCGATGGCAATAATTGGGTGGTGCGATCGTCCGGATCTAGACTCGTTGTGCAAGGTACCCGATGTTGAGGATATTTCTACTTCCGACCGACGGAATGAGATTTCGGAGGGATTCTCGACCCAGAGAGAAAACATAGTCACTCCATGATGAGCCCTACGAGCATCATTCATCTTCTGCGATCCAAAATTTGTTCACTTCAATGTGAACGTCAATCGTAGTTGTTTCTGGAGATGAGTCGTGAACGATTACACTAATCGCCTTCTTTTTAATTTACTTAAACGTCATGCCCGCGCACAGCAGCGTGAAACTGCCGACTACGAGAAATGGGAAGGATTACAGCTTAATGCACGAAGCTGCTAGCAGTTTAGGGCAGGGTGGAGTGAGTTGATACTTATCGCTTAAACAATGTCAAGACACCGTCGCCATAGATGGATCACGTGAATATTTTCCTCTCAAGAATAGAAGATACATGATCACACTTCACTTTTCGAAAACAATCGCACGACAGAGAACTTTAGCTTTTGGAGGGGTTTTTATTATCTTTTTTTATTTATCTATTTATCGAGAATATCCTACACGTCGTAAACTCGAGCGAATGGTATTCTCACTCAATCCTTCCCAGCCTAAATTTATAGCTACCTGCCAATATGGCATGCGGCGATTTTCTTCTGATGACGAAATGAACTCAATGAGTTCGTCGACCTGGCTATCAGTGAGGCGTGGCGGCCGGCCGGAACGTTTCTGTGGTGTGGCGCGTGTCTTGCAGGCGTATGAGACTTGGCGGTAGGTCAAGGAGCCTTGATCGTGTTCTTTAAACCAGGTGACTATCTCGGAATATTTTAAACCTGTGGAGTGCAGTGTGCGAGCTTGGATTCGTTGATCACGTGTCATCTCGACGTGGACGGGGGTGGTGGGTCGTTTAATCGCTTTAGGGTTGGAATTAGATTCTTGCTTTGCGCTGACGGGTTCGGAGGGCTGAGGAGAAAGTGGGCCAAGGGTCGTTGGGAGTTCGGATGATGCTTCGGGTAGCTGAGATGGGTTCGGGTCGCCTTGCGGCGGTTGCAGGACTGATGGGTGCTCGAGAACTTGCGACGAATTCTGTGGTGCTGGGGGAAAGTGTAGATTACTCTGGATTGTTTGTAAATCTGGGGGTAGTTGTAGGTCTCCTTGAGGCGACGACTGCAGAATAGATGGAAGATGTGGGCCCCTTTGGATTGTCTGCTGATCTGAAGACAATTGAGATGTCTGTAAAGATGAAGATAGTTGTAGGTCACCTCGAGACGACTGTAAAATAGATGAAAGTTGTGGGATTTTCTGGGATGTCTGATGAGTTGAAGGTAATTGCGATGCCTGTAAAGCTGGAGGTACATGTAAGTCCCCTTGAGACGAGTGTAGAATTGATGGTAGTTGGGATGTCTGTAGAACTGGGGATAATTGTATAGCTCCTTGAGACGGCTGTAGAGTAGATGGTAGTTGTAAGTTCCTTTGGGACGTCTGTGGAGCTGATGGCAGCTGGGATGCCTGTAGACCTGGGGATAATTCTAGGTCCCCTTGCGTTGTTTGCAGCATAGGTGATGGCTTAATAACACCTTCAGACGCCTGTTGATTTGATGATAGTTGCATTTCCCCTAAAGATGTTTGTTGATTTGACGGTAGATGCATTTCTCTCGATATCTGCAAAGCTGGAGATAATTGTAGGTCATCAGGAGATGTTTGTAGGACTGGAGGTAGATGTAGGTCGCTTTGAGATAGTTGTAGTCCTGGAGATAATCGTGGAGCCCCATTCGGACCTGAAAACTGCATCATCATAGACCCATCCATTGTGAAGCTGCTCATAAGTTAGATAATGTCGTTGTGCGTAATTCTAGGTCACATTATCGACGAACAAAACTGCTGGAAGGAAATC
The DNA here is from genome assembly GCA_022627015.2 of Podosphaera aphanis. Classification (NCBI taxonomy): domain Eukaryota; kingdom Fungi; phylum Ascomycota; class Leotiomycetes; order Helotiales; family Erysiphaceae; genus Podosphaera; species Podosphaera aphanis. Next base: position 13,236 of record JAKRRZ010000902.1, read on the forward strand.
ACCTTATCGGGCAAAAGAGATCACGGTTATCACAAAGGACGGACCATACGCGAGCTATTCGCGGAAGTTGACAATAAGCGTGAGCTCGAGATGTTGTCGACGGACGATGGTAACTCTAGCGACTACCTGGGGGGTTGTGGGGAGAAGAGGGACAAGAGATAAAAGCGCTGCTCGATAGTGGGTCCGGAGCCCTGCGAAAGTCAAATCTATCGGCGAAGCCACAAGCGGCTTAAATAAAATCATCCAATGGCAATCAATTTCAAATATCGATGAATCATATGATTGGTTGATAAATTCTGATAAGATTGCAGTTGATTGCAGATAAATAGTGAAAGTTAGGGATATAAGTAAGTTGTGTACCCTTCGCCCCCTCAGATCGCAGCAGACAATGTACAAGAACACCTTCAGAATTTGTTTACTACCAGCCGGAGTAAGACTTGTATACTGCACATCGACAATGTCGAGTCACAGCTCACAAGACTTTTTTTCTTAGCAGGGGTGAACTTTAATCCTACATCAGAGAACGGTAATCATGACAAGACCATCTCCATCTGACTTCGTCCTCCGTCCTACCAGGGTAAGAAACCGGAATAAATTTGTTCCCAGAAATTTCGTCCCAATTTTTTTTCACAATTCTTCATAAACATTTACGCGCACCGAGAGAGTCACTGTCGGTCTGCGAGGATCAAATTAGCATCCAGGAATTAATGTTGACTAACCTTTGCTCTGACTGGCCAAAGGCTTGTAGCCAGCGAGTGGGTGAGTTGTTCAGTCGATCAGTTATAAACAGATTTTCATATCGACGGTACGTAATTATTCAACAGACTGTGCTTCCCTAAAACTTCGGTTAGAGTCGAGATGTCGTCGATAAAGTTTGCGCTTCCACCACCATCTCTTCTCATGGCAGGGAAGGATGTGAAGGATAGTCTAATTATCTGTAGCGGAAGTCTTGTAAGCTGCAGACCGAGATGATTCGAGGTTCTGTCCAAGACTTTTTCCAAGCATCTGTTCAAAATGCTTGGCAATCCATATGTGAAGAATTATCGGCTGGGACACGACGATGCCAAGATGGACAATATTAAAACGAAAAAGCGACAAAATATTTGGGGCGGGGGGAGAACGGGAAGTCTTATTTCCTGTGTGACTCAGAGGAAGGCAGGCGGCCAATCATCGAAGACATGTATCTGTCTGACAGTAATTGATTGGTATGAAAAGGATGTTCTCGTCTTGCTAGGTAGGCTATTTTCAAGACTCATTTGCCCATTCCAAATCATAAGCTCGGTGAACTTCAGGTTGTGCAACTGTTTAGATCGTTATTTTGACATGAACTTTACCAGCCATCAATTGTGTGGAGGCTCCTTTTTCTCTAATTACTTCCGTCTTGTAATTACAATCAATATGGATAATTACTTTTATTTCTGTATATTGCTGTGAAAGGAAGAGAGAAAGTAAACATTCAACCTACGTTGTTAAATGTACACTATTTGGGGTTCTGTATCAACGTCTCTCCCACGGGGGAAAGATTGATACAGAACCCCCAAGTACTTGTTTCTGATCTTCCTTTTAGCTCCTTGAGGATCCTACGTTGAAAGGTTCTGATTAAGGTGTTGGTCAGATGTCAGCCTCAGATCTGATTGTTGTAATCAATAACTAAAGTATATCGAACTTCACTGCATACTCTCCCACAAGGGTCTTGAATTTACTACTCTCTTTGGGGGCCGCAAAAAGCTTGACATGGGTACATCCATGTAGTTTTATGATCTAAATTATCGTCTATTCTCACCCTTAATGGTTTACACACACGCGAGTCACTTCTCCGCACCCTACCAAACGCCGCACCCTACCTCGGACATAAGTATTTCCGTTAATTTATCACATGATCGAGACTCTGGCCCAATGAATTAGAAAATAAGGTGTAGATTTAGTG
>JAKRRZ010000903.1:0-15143 GCA_022627015.2 Podosphaera aphanis
CCGAAGGCTGGAATTGCTCTTTGATCGCTGCAAGAGCGTCGACAATCGTTTCGCAATCTTACATTGCATTCTTTGCGTTGTGACCACATCGATCACGCGCGGCCGCAAGCGCGCGGGCTTGTTTGTCTTCCCAAGCCTCTACACGCTCGCTGTACTTCGCGCTGGATTCGGCTTCTCGCCGTGTTGGCTTGTCCGGCTGTCTGTTCAAGACATCGTTGAACCCCGCAAACAGCAGTGCATTGTTGATGTCTTCGTTCCATCGCTGCCACCCGGATTTAGTCTCGAGTTGCTTGATGGTGGTAAGTCCCTTCTGATGATCTGTAGACATGTTTTCAGACATGCTGGACATAGAAGCTTTGCGACTGGGTTGTGATTGGTGGGTCTGGATCTGGCTCTGTGGTTCTACCGTCTCCAGCCAGATCTCCACTTCTCCGATATTTAAGTCCTGCCGCATCTTGTCAGCATGAACATGACCACTTTTGCTAGAGGAGTTCGGTTTGGTTGGGATGATGATAAGGCTGCGTAAGCTGTGTTATCTCAGTTCAGCCATTCCCGGTATCTCCGATGGTCTAGATCCGAAACCCTGCATGGTACAAAGGTACCACAGATATCGTCGCCAATAATTTCTCCCAACGGGCTGATGCTGTATCTTCGTAATCGTGATCTTGTCGCATTGATGGGCGAGGTCTGCAGTCAGATGTGCGCGCTAGTCCATTCCTAGGTAGATGGAATCCGAGTGTTATCGCCATGATCACGTGCAACGGTCTAGAGCGTCAGCCGGGCTCATAACCTGTTAAAGATATGTGGGTTGAAAGAGAGTTTTTTTTTTTTTTTATGATCTATCAAGTGGGAGCATGCCTGACCTATATACAGCAGTGGGTGGCGAATGTGGCGCTGCCGATCTTCAACAGAGAGCGACTTGGAGTCGACGATGAGTTCGACGGTGTCGACGTCGTGGATCCGAGCGAGCACGGCGCGGAAGACGACAAAGTACACGGTTACTGATTCGATCGCAGCCGGCAAGCTCATGGAGGAAGCGATCAGGCGGTGCAGGAATCTGACGGCGCAGCTCAAACGCCGCGAACGCATGGTGGCTTACTGCCGCTCAAAGGCGGACTGCGAAGAGCTCGCGGGCCAGCTCAACTGTGGTTTCTTCTACGCGGGCAACCCGAACAATCCGGAGGCTTTGAAGAGGTGGCTCACCGAGGGCGGCATGATCGTGGCGACGACGGCACTGGGGACCGGGGTGAGCTATCCCGGGGTGATGCTCGTCGTGCACGTGGGCTTGCCGTACGGTCTGATCGACTTCTCGCAAGAATCCGGTCGCGCCGGTCGAGGCGGAGAGCAGGTCGACTCACTCGTGCTTCTCGAGCGAGGGTGGGAGGAGAGGGAAGATGCGATCCGGAAGCGCCGGCGCATGGTCTCGAGCCAAGACGAGCGCGCGATGGCCGAGTTCGTGAAGACGACAGGTTGCCGTAGGCTTGTTCTAGCGAGGTGCTTTGACAGCGGCGAGCCCGTGGACTGCGAGATGGGCGAGATGGCGCGGTGCGACCGATGCTGCAGCGGCGTGACCGACCGGCAGCGCAGCGAGAGCCGCACGACCCGCGAGAGAGGCATCGTCACCGACGCACTCGATCAGATCTCAGCCGGTTGCGTGGTGTGCTGGGTGGCGGGGGCGAGGGGACCGGCGAGGGACTGGCAGCACGACGGGCGAGGATGCCGTTGGCGAGAGTCGGTGCCGATCGACGACGGTGGGGAGCTGGATGCCGGCGAGGTGGCGTGCGACAGCTTCCGCGAAACGATCCGGTATCTCAACACGAGTCACACATGTCACCGGTGTGGGATCAGTCAGCGGCTCTGCGGCACTGGTGAGGAGGGAGGCATCTGTCAGTGGCCGCACATGGCAACTCAGCTGACTCGACTGGCGCTCGCGTGCGGCGTGGGGCGCAACATCGTCCGCAAAGCCGGGTACGACGGACACAGAGGCGACTGGACCGAATACGCGCTCTGGCTGGGGCAGACTCATCGCTTGAGGTTGTGGGGAGAGTTGGTGAGCAACTCAATGGTGGTGATCTCCGAATTTCTGATCTACTGCGGACAGCAGCGAGAGTCGAACGAAGGTGTCGATGTGGGTGAACGTGAGGGAGACTGGGGCGCAGACGTCGAGCTCGCGGATACGAGCGAGGAAGTGACGGGTGACACGGCGGCGCCGGTTCAAGACGAGATCGAAGAAGTGGTGGCAGAGACCCCGCCGCCGCGCCGACAGGCAAGAGAGATCGGACCGCTGCTGGACGTCGAGCAGATCAGGCGACTGGTGGACGGTTGGAGGGAAGTCTGCGTGATCTGCAAGGCTCGAGGGCGGACGAGCACAGATCACAGACACTGGAAGGAGTGTGGCTCGGGGTCTGCAGACAAAGCCGCGATGGAGGAGACCGTTCTGGCATTGGAAAAGGTCAGGTTTCAGTCGTTCTCCGGCTGCGATTACTGCCGGCGACCGCAGGCGGTTTGCGAGCTGTGGGAGAGATCGACGAATGCTTACGGGTGGGCGATCTTCAAAAAGCGGCAAGGAGTACAATGCCGATACGGATTGTGGTTAATTGAGGCGACAGCGGCGCTGATAGCGTTTGAATCGCGCGATTGGCTGGGAGAAGAGAGGATCGGAGTGGCAAGACAGGGCGGGTTCGTGATAGAGCTGGGCCGGAAGCACAGGAGGAAGGAGGTCGAGTTTAGCGGGTTGTTTATGTATTTCTACCGATGGGCATGGTGATGGTGGGCTATGGAAAGAATGCATTTCCGTTCTTCTCCGGAGGACTGGCCGGTTGTACGTGTAGTGGGATTTTCCAGCAGCGAAGAGGTGATACGACAATGGAAATGATAAGGTTATCTAACCGTTCAGGTGTCACGAGAAGAGGTAGGTTATCTGACCGTTCAGGTGTCAACGGGAAAAGAGAGGTTGAGGTTATCTGACCGTTCAGGTGTCACGAGAAGAGGTAGGTTATCTAACCGTTCAGGTGTCACGGGAAAAGAGAGGTTGAGGTTATCTGGCCGTTCAGGTGTCACGAGACAGAAGAGGTCAAGAGGAAGCCGCAAACGGTGGCTATGTGACCGATCATGGCGTTGAGTACTGGTGGAGAAGGGGAAAAAGAGGGTGCGCGTGAGGGCGGGAAGATCCGGACGGAAGAGATGGAAGAATTTGTTGGAAATAGATTGGTAGTCGAAAGAAGGTCCGGACCGAGGGAGGTAGCAGAGAGCGAATCTCGGTAGAGTCGAGAGCGGCGCGCACTCCGTTTGGAATGCAGGCAAGCGCTAGCGGCTGCGATGTGTGGGCGAATGATGGGAAAGCGGTGACGGGATGCTCGATTCAAGAGTGGTTGTTTTATGCGGACAGCCGTTAGCGCGGCGGCGGTTCTGGTGGAGGCGAGCGTGGAGAGGTGGAGTGAACGGGCGGTTTGAGTGGAGCCCGAAGCCGATAGGGAAAGAAAACATACAAGACGGCTACGAGGAGAGAAGGGTAAATGTCTTAGACTCTGGGATCGCACACGTATGCAGATTTAGACATATGTATATTTGCACGAATCGGGTCAGAGTTCGCGCTTGCGTCGGCATATCGACGCGCGATGCGATATGTGCGACTGGCCGGGTATACGTAGTAGCTTGGGTTGAGACGGGACGAATTAAAGGGACTGGTTCGGCGTGGGAGGTTCGGCAATGCGATCGAGGATATGCACGAGCATGCACAGGAGTTTTTCCCGGCGAAGCGTGGTTGGTGGCAATAGGTGAGAGGATGGCGAAGGTTAGCGGGAAGGGCGAGTCGACGCGGGCGGTTTCATGGGGTTGGAAGGTTGGTGAGAAGGCGGCCGAGTCGGTGTCAAGATGAGCAGATAACGATGTAAGCTTAGAGTTTCGGAAAATCAATCAGAAGGAACTTTTAAGAAGTCATAGGGCCGAGACGGGTGATACGGTGACAATTTCGCGAAGTTGGAAGGTACAAGACAGAAGGAGAGGACCGAGGGGCAGCAGCGGATTAAAAGACGCATGGGTGTGGTCCGGTTGGTGATGGTAGGAAAGAGGTAGAAGGGCGAACAGCTGACTAGATTGATGAGTTGGGAGAGGGCGGGTCTGCTCTCGATCGACAGTCAACACAACAAGACGTTCAGGTATTACGGGGAAAGGTAGGTTATCTAACCGTTTAGGTGTTACGGGAAAAGAGAGGTTATCTAACCGTTCAAGTGTCACGGGCGAAAACAGCGAGTCTCTAATGGCAGTGAAGCGTCGCAGCAGGAAACTGAGAGCGTGATGAGAGGCGTTAAAGAATTCGGGCAAGAGCAAGAGACCGCTGGTTTTGAGGGAAGGAATGGAATACCGCTTAGGGTAGGAAGAAAATGCGAGACGGCTTAGGTTAGGGAAACGAAATGGAAGACCGCTCAGGTTAGGAAAGAAGTGAGAGACCGCTCAGGCAGTATTGTGTCGATAGGCATAGAGCGCCCGATTGGGATTGTGGGTGGGGGGCCCGTACGGAAGCATAGAACGGCACGAAGTAGCATGATAGAAGAAAGAGATTGAAGAAAGAGATTGAAGGGAGGGATTCAGAGGTGACAGGGTGAGGGTTTATCGAAGTTAAGGGTTGGATTTGTTTAAGTGTTAGAAGTCATAAGCCGTCAGTGCATCGTTTCGGCGTGTCAGTATCACGGATGAAGCGTTGGAAAGTCGGGACAGGCGTGAGGGTTAGGGTTGGTAGAGTTTCCGGTTGGAGAAGATGGTTACATTTGAGTTTGAACTGGGCACACAGTAAGGCGAATCAGAGAGGGAAGGAGGCGTGATCGGCAGGGTAGAAGCAGGTAGCCGTCAGCAGGGCGATTGATGAGCGGCGCGGACAGGTGATGAGTTCAAGCGTAAGATGCGCATGCGTAAGCGTAACGGTGGTCCCGAGCGAGCGGGTCGAAGAGCGAAGGCATATGGGTTTGTAGCAGCAGGGATGTAAGGCGGCAAGCATGACGATGATGATAAAAGAGAGACAGAAGAGGCAAAAGAAATTGGAGTTTAAGGACCGGGACAAGGTTTCGAAGAAGTAGAAGGTACACATAGAAAGTTTATTTACGGAGAGAGAGACAGGGCGAGTAGCGGACTTACGAAGTTTCGTTGAGCGTGACATACGGGGTCGAACACACATACCCGGAGGTGTGGAAGAGGTGGTTCGAGACGGCGAAGAGAGATTTGCGGCGGAGGAGAAACATGGTGGGATATTTGGGAAGGGCGATGGAAGGCGACGAGGGTTTGGGGTGTCGGGTGGAAGGGGCGTTCATGTATTGCACGGAGGAGATTTTAGCGAGAGATTCAAGGTGTTAGGCGAACGGATGAGGCAGGTGTAGAAGACAGCGAACGATCACGCACGATCAAGGAGGAATTTGGTGTTCGGTCAGAGGATATTATGTCAGCAAGGCGTGAACGCGGGGATGAGTCAGCAAGACGAGGATGGGCAGCGTTCAAAGGGCATGTGCAAGAAACAAGAAGTAGGCCGTGGGCAGGTTTTCGGAATAGGAGAGAGTAGCAAGAGGAAGCATGGGCAATATCAGCAATCAAGAAAGAGTAGCAGTAAGTGAATGCATGAGTAAGGCGAGAGCGAAGAATGTCAGTGTAGGGTTAGGGTTGATAGAGTTTCCGGTTGGACGAACGAGGTGATGGCATATAGGTTTCAAGCAAGCACACAAAAAGGCGAATCAGATAGCAAGGCGGATGTGATCCGTAAGGTGGAAGCAGACAGCCGTTAGCGGGGCGGTTGGGGAGTGGCGTGGACAGGTGGTGAATACAAGCGTAGGATGCGAGTGCGTTAGTGTAACGGCGGTGCCGGACGACCGGGTCGAAGGGAAGGGGCAGGAAGGTCGGGGCGGCAGGAAGGAAAGTGGTAAATATAAACACGATCGAAAAAAATATCAAAATGTAGTGGAGGAAAGTTAGATTTCCCGGGTCAGGCGAAGGTTTGTGCAAAGTCACAAGGTAAATGCAACAAATTCGTGGGTAGGCAAGGAAAATCAGCAACGCAGAAAGTGCGGTGGTAAGCGAGTAAGCGAGCAGGTGAGCAAGTGAGTAAGGTGAGTGTGGACACGTCAGTGTGGGGACAGGGTGTCAATGGGGAAGACGACAGAAAATCGCGATCACAATGTACATAGAGGATGAGGCAGCACAAAAAGAAATAGAAAAAGAAAAGGAGAGCAGGAGAAGCAAGCGGCATGGCAGTTGGAACAGGGCAAGCAGACACATGGGCAGACAGAAGGGCAAGCAGACACATGGGCAGACAGAAAGGCAAGCAGGAAGATGGACGGGAAGACAAAGAAGGCACAAGGGAGTCAAGGAGGAGCAAGATTCAGCAGAGAAACGATAGGAGTCAAGGAACAGGCAAAGATAAATGAATAAGGAAGCAAGGAAAGAGGCACAGGGATATGGACATGGATGGGGACAGGTATATAAAATCGAAATAAAATAAAAAAAGGAGAAGAGAAGACAGCAGTGATAGACAAGACGTGCAAAGGAGAAGGGTGGTGAGTAGTGGTGGAAAGGAAGGAGAAGGGTGGAAGGAGAAGGGTGGTGAGTAGTGTTGGCAAGGAAGGAAGAGGGAGAGAAGGAGACAACAACAACAAAAGAGAAGAAGAAGAAAGGGGCGAAGGAAATAGGGGAAGGTGAAGATGAAAATGAAGATGGATTTGGACAAGTGGGCGAGGTGGGGAAGTGAAGATGAAGATGAATATAAAGATGAATGCAAGCATAACAAGAAAGGAGACAAGGGGAGATGTTCAAGAGAAGAGGAAGAGGAAGAGGAACAATCCAAAAATGTCGAATCGAGCGCGTACGCATTCGATTCAGCCCGCATACAAATTCCGTTAGGGTTACGGCAACCAAGGGCGCATTCGATTCAGGGCGCATTCGATTCACACATAGTATCGCAGAATACGCCCAAATTTTGACACAGCAGACAGTAAGCACCAACGAACAGTTTTTGTATTTACCATTTCATCGTAGACCCATCCGTCATCAAGTTATTGTCGTTGGTGTTTAGATAGGTGTTGTCGCAAAATGCCAGAATTTGCCGAATGTACCAATAGGAAGCGCACCGGAAAATAGGCGGAACATGAGGACAGGAAGCGATGTTACAGATCATGCATAACACCACATTAGGAACATGACGGCAGGCAGCGTGCAAAGAGGTGTCGTATAACAAGTAGTAGCCATCCCCAACCAAACGAAAAATATACAACCATCGAAAACGCAGAAGTCAGCCCAATACAGCAATGTCGAGAAATCATTTCCATCATTCGAGTGTATGGCAGGTTGTAGTATGTAAAGAATGCCGATACGCCGTATGGCCCAGCCAGGTGGTCGGTCATTTAACGAACAGGCAACACAAGTTGGCCAAAAAGCAAGCCGAAGCAGAGTGGGAAGAGATACAGGAGTGGGCAGGTGTTGTTCAATACCCCAGCGAGTTCGAAGTACCGCCATTCGTCGACGATCCCGTCGATGAGTTAGCGTTATTTCACGACGGGATCAAGTGTGGATTAGACGACGGAGAGTGCCCGTACGTTTGCCGGGGTATGGACACAATGAAAGTGCATTGGCGTAAAAAACACGGGTTTTCCGCAGGTCAGAACCGAGGTGGATCAGGCATGTTGAAGAGAGAAGAAGTCGAACGCCGTATTTCAGAGCATTGCCGCGCGGTCCGATGCCAGAGGTTTTTCGTACAAAAGGAGCATTCGCAATATTTCGAAGTACGATCCAGCGAAGAGCAAAGCGATGAAAGCGTCAGACAGAGCAAAGATGAAGAGATTTGGTCACAAGCGTGGGAGCAGGCATCGCAGCATTACGACAGAATCCGATCAGACGACACGATACGACCAGGTGAGATAGACGAGGTCAACCCATGGTTAAGACGAACAGGATGGATCCCGTATTTGAAGGATTGCGACCGTAAGGACATTTTGCGATGTATACGAGAGCCGACAGTCGACGAAGAAATAGCCGAAGGCAAGAACGAAGCGAACGACAACGAGCGAGCCACAGCAGCGATTTGGGAGGCGATGGGCGAGTTAGTGTCAGCCAGCCAGGACACGGTATCCCGCAGCGGGGTCATGTTACGGTTCGAGGCGATCCGCACAGAAGCGCACCAAAACATTTACCGTCCGTTAGAACCATATCAAAATCGGGACGACATCGGAAGGCAAGGTCGGTATTGGCAGCAGATCGTGATGTTTTTCGTACGCACGAGACGACATCATTCGTGGAAGAGCCCGTCGTACAAGTTCAATCGCAGGCAGGACCGGGCGTTCGAGCGAATGATGGCAGTAGCAAGATCGACGGTGAACAGAGTAGACGAATCGAGTGACACCGAGAGCGACAGTACGGATACCGACAGCAGAGCAGAAGGCGAGGAGGGAAAACCGGCGACGACCGAGATACAGGAAGCGTGTTTGTTGTTTTGCATCGAGTTGTTAAACCAGACGATTCAAAACCGCGAGTACGACATGGCGTTGGTTTGCGGATTAGCAGCGTTGGGGGTCAACCCGAGCGGTCGAGGATTTCGAGGTGCCGACACGTATCCATCGATGTTATCGGCAGTGATCAAGGTAGCCCATTTCATGATCGTGCAGCAAGCCGAACGATTAGCACAGCCAACAACAGGCGAGCACGAGGAGTTCAGCGCAGGTCGCAGCCCGTGTGAGTTCGAAGACAGCGGGTACGAGAGTGAAAGGGCACAAACCGACAGTAGCGAAGGCAGACGGAAAAGTGGCAAGAGCAGTTTTGAATGGGTGCGGAAGATGATGGATGGATTTATGGTACGGGGGTGCGGCAGCCCGATGCAGTGGATGTTGGATTTACGGGGGTACGGGATGAAGATCGATTTCAACACAACATCAGTGGGCCACGTCAATTGGCGAGACGGCGACACATTGGAGTACAAAGCAGTAAAGTTCAACATGGCGGAGTTTCGAGGCATGGTCGGGCAAGTACAGCAAGCCACCCGTCGAGCATTGTTAGAGGATTTGATGTTCGCGACCGATGGACAAGGCATCCCGGCCGTGCCATGGCAGCATTTATACGACGACCCAAGCAACGACGAGGCAGGTTGGAGTTTCATTCGCGACCAGCGGTCCCGGTTGCCGGTTGACGGTCAGAGTTGGTTACACGAGAGAATCGGAAGTCGACCGGATTTACGCCAGCGGTTCATTCGAGCGGGGACGGCGAGCGGAATTGATCGTGAACGGATGCGAGATTGGTTACGGCAGGTCGCAGCATTCCGCGGCAAGTTGTTAGTATTGATGCACATGACAGGAGGCCAGCCAGCGCGTGGCCCGGAAATATTGAGCGTCCGGCACCGCAACACCGTTCAAGGTGGCCATCGCAATTTGTTCATCGAAGACGGGATGGTCGTATTTGTGACCAGGTACCACAAAGGGTACGAAGTCAAAGGCGACGTCAAGATCATCCACCGATATTTGCCGCGAGAGGTGGGCGAATTGGTGGTATGGTATTTATGGTTGGTTTTGCCGTTCGTCCAGCGGATGCAAGCGATGGTGTGGCAACAAGAAACAATATCAGATCATTTGTGGCCGGCAGACGCGGACGGTCGAAAGTGGACGACAGAGCGCATGAAGCACGAGTTGCAGCGGGTGAGCGAGGCAGGTTTAGGCCAGTCGATCAACGTGGCAGGATACCGCCAGATCGCCATTGCGATCAGCAGGCGATGGATTCGAAAGGGGATGGAAAACGGAGCGGATGAGCACAGCGACGGCGATTGGTTGCAGGATGACCCGTCGGACGACATCGCGGACGAGCAAGCAACGCATTCCCCACACGTTGCCGGAGCCGTATACGCAAGGGACACGCAGGAATTGGCGGGTGCGACGGCGAGCCGACGACAGCAGTTCCGGGCGATCAGCGTTGATTGGCATCGATTTTTGGGGTTCCAGTCGACCGAGCAAGCGGCGAAGAAGGAAGGATTGAGAGGATTGAAGCGCAAGCGTTGCCCGTTCGAAGGCGAGGCCGAAGAGGCGAGGACGGAACGGCAGGTGGCATTGCGGCGCATGGATGCCGTCGCCGAGTTGCAGTGGATGATGCGAAAGAAGGTGACGATGCGCAGCGTGCAGGGTGAAGCGATGCACGCGATCCAACAAGGCGAGAGCCCGATCGTAGTCGTGATGCCGACGGGAGCAGGAAAGAGCGTGTTATTCATGTTGCCAGCGTTTGTACAAGTGGGCGGGGTGTCGATCGTGGTCGTGCCGTTGAAAGCGTTGCGTGCAGACATGGTGGTTCGATGCCGCGAGGTGAACATCCGTTGCGCGGTGTGGGAACACGGGCAGGCGGTGGACGGGGCATCGATCGTGTTAGTGACGCCGGAGAAGGCGGTATCGCCAGCGTTCGGCACGTTCATCAGTCGGGTCAGACAGACGCAACGATTGGATCGGATCGTCATCGACGAGTGCCATGTGATTTTGAACGACCGATGGGATTTCCGACAAGAGTTGCAGCAGTTGGGCAAGTTGGCGTTCGCGGAGACACAGATGTTGTTGTTGACAGCGACATTGCCGCCGAGCGAAGAGCAGACGTTGTTCGACAGGATGTATTGGCGGAGGCAGGAGGTCCGTTTGATACGTGCGTCGACGGTGCGGAAGAACATCGAGTACAGCGTGATGGACGGGCCGGCCGAGAGGTCAAAACGGATAGAGTGTTTGTCCGATTTGGTCGAGTGCGCGTTACGAGATGAGAGCCAGCCGGACGGCAAGGTAGTCGTGATGTGCGAGAGCAAGCCGGAGATCAGTGCAATCGTCGAGGCCGGTATGTTTCCGTGCGAGCCGTTCCACGCAGATATGACAGAGGAGAGGAAAGAAGAAGTATTGGAAGAGTTCCGGGCGGGGACGATCCGTGTGGTCGTCGCGAGTGGATCATTCAATATGGGGATCGACATCGCGGGCATTCGGTTGATCGTACACATGGACGAGCCGCGCAACATGAGGGATTATGGGCAAGGCAGTGGACGGGCAGGGAGGGACGGATTGGCGAGCCGAGCAATAATCATTCGGGGCGGGTTGGGGTTGGGTGACGACAGGGTAAAGCGTTATATCGACCGCGAGCGGCAGCAGTGTCGAAGGATCGATATCGATGAGTATTTGGACGACGACCGTACACGACAGCGTTGCGTAGCAGACGAGTCGTGGTGCGATTGGTGTCAAGAGCAAAGCCGTCGGCGATCGGAATCGCAGACGGCCGTAGAGACGGGGGCAGAGGCAGAGGTGGAGGCAATCAAGGAAGAGGAGAGGCGCATCAGAAGGGAGGTAGCAGGACAGGCACGGGAGAGATCGGTGCCGCAAGCCAGGCGCATCCGACAGGTGCAAAGACAGGCGGCGTGGTATGAAGAGTTAGCGCGGAGATTAGAGAGATGGAAGGGGATTTGCGTGATGTGTCGAAGCCGGGATCAGACCAGCACACACAGCATCAGTCGATGTGGGCGAGAACACAGCCGACAAGCAGAGGAGGAGCGTCGCGGGATGCAAAGATCGATCAAGTATGCGGCAAACGTAGTGTGTTACAAATGCGGCGTGCCGAAGGTTGTATGCCAGCGATGGAGCGCAGACGGGCGAGTGCCGGCGGAAAGGCACGCGGATTGCCAGTATTATGGGGTGTTGATAGGCGTAGTGATCGGCATCAAGTATGGGTACCCGATAGCGTGGGAGGAGTGGCAGAGGCGGATGCAGCGACGAGGTGTAGATATCGAGCAAGCGGGGGGGACAGTAAGGGTTTTGGGGTCGGAGGCAGTAGGAGAAGAGGGTGGCAGCGAGTTAGTGCATGCATTTGCATGGTTGACGAACAGGGTAGAGGAGAGAGAGGGTAGGGAAGAGTGAGAGGGGATAGAAGTTAGAGAATGTCAAGTGTTCAGTTTAGGGGATTCCGTGTTAAAGAAAGTCGAAGGGCGTAATATGAGGATATGCGTTAGGCCGTAATGTAGATAGGACAAATTCGAGGTGGATAGTAGCGAATACGTAGCCAGAGACGACAGAAGGAGAGCAGTGCATGTATGATTTTGCGTGCCCAGGAGTTGATCATGTCAGTATTGGAATTAGGCGATAATGAGTAGGGAAGGGGTAGAGATCGGGGTAAGCATGGTTTGGTTTAGGTAGAAGGTGATCGTATTATGTCAGCGCGACGTAGACGCGCGGATGAGTCAGCGGCGCGGGCGTGTACAGACAATCAGAAAGGGCGAAGGGTAATCGGGTGATGTTTCAGTGATAAAGTCGAGGTCAGTATAATTCGGAAACATAGACGGGTAAGATTGCGGGGAGCAGTATACAACATCAGTGTCAGCGCCCATAAAAATACCCGTAACCCGTATACACGAAGAATAAAGAAGACAAGAAAGAACAAGCAGAGGTAGGGGAATCGAGGGCGAAGTGACAAAATGATAGCGAGCCCATAGGTGTAGGGAAAGAAGTTGGGAGAAGGGATAGAAGTAGGAGAAGAAGTCGAAAATGATACAATCCCGTCAAGTATATGAACCACGAACCCGTTATCCGTTACGTAAGTAGAAGAGTGGAAATTGAGTTGGAGGGAGTGAAAAGGTGAGTAGAAGAGCGGAAATTGAGTTAGAGGGAGTGAAAAGGTGAGTAGAAGAGCGGAAATTGAGTTGGAGGGAGTGAAAAGGTGAGTAGAAGAGCGGAAATTGAGTTGGAGGGAGTGAAAAGGTGAGTAGAAGAGTAAAAATTAAGTTAGAAGAAATAAAAAGATAAGTAAAGGAGTAGGATTAAGTTAGGAAAGAAGTAAAGAAATAGATAGAGAGATAAAGATTAGATTAAGTTGTTAAGATAGAGTTTAATTTATAGATTAGATAAAGGGGAAAGAGTAAGAAGAAAAGTAAATAGATAGAAAGAAATAAAGAAGAGATAGAAATATAGATGATTAGAATAGAGATATATAGTTAGAGTAGAAATATAGAGTTAGAATAGAAATTAGGATAGAGAGTAGTAAATAGGGTTAGAATAAAAAGAATTAGAAGTAGAGTAGATAATAGAAGAGAGAGTAGTATTTTTTTTTAAAATAAAATAGAAGTAAAAGTTAAATAGTAGTAAAGAATAAGAAGAGGGAAAATAGATAGAGATTAATAGGAGATAAGAAAAGTATAATAGAAGAATAAAGAAATTTAAAAAAATAGAAGAGAGGATTAATAAGAATATAAATAAGTAAGATATTAGAATAGAAAAAGAAAGAAAGAAAAAAAGAAAGAAAATAGAGTAGAATAGAATTATAAAGGTATTAAGATAGAGTTTAAATAGAAGAGAGAAATAATAGTTAAGAGAGAGAGTTTAGAAATAGAGATAGGAGATAGATAGTAGTAAAGGAATAAGAAGGAAAGAGTAGTAAATAGTAAATTATAGAATAATAAAAGTTTAAAGAGGATATAGAATAGAAGAAAGGAAATAGAGAAGGAAAGAGAATAAAGAGAGATAGGGATAGGGATAGGATTAGGGATTAGTAGAATTAAAGTTAAAAATAGGAATTAAAAGTAAGTAAGAAAAGAATATAAAGAAGAATAAGAAATTTAATAGAAATAGAAAAAGAAATAAAAGAGAAATAGAAAACGATCCAAAAGTGTTCAATCCACCGATAGTTGGGTGGATTCAGACGCCCATACAAATAAGGTTTTGCGGGGGCCAAAAGCAGGTACAGTGGATTCAGGGTAGGGTGGATTCAGAAAATATTGCCAGATATAGCCAAATATGAATGTGTTGGATAGCCGCGACGAATTGGAAAATTATTGATATCGAACATGATTTTATAGGAGCAAGATTGGGGAAGTTACGCGCGATGGAAGCACAAACACATGGGATGTCAATTGCAAAAATGTCGACAGGGATTAGAAAGCCGCCAAGTGGCATTTATAGAAACAACGAAGCAGAGTGACGAACAACATTGCACACAGAGATGGACGAAAAAAAATCGCAACATATTGGCAAAATCACCAAACAGCCATGGAGCGTGCAGATTTTTTTTTCGAGCATGTGCCCAAATGGCAAATCATCGTGTGCAAGCAGTGCAGATGTGCAGTATGGCCGTCCGAAGTGGCAGCGCATTTGACCAACAAACAGCACAGCAAAACACAGAAATTCGCCAACAATATTAGGGAAGAGGTAGAGCAATGGCAGGGTGTGATAAGGTATCCAAGCGGTTTCGACGTGCCGGCGTTCGTCACGGAACCAGTCCAGGAATTGCCATTGTTTGACGACGGATGGCAGTGTCGGTTGGAGCAATGCGGATATATCACGCGCGAAACGAAGGCATTAAAAAAGCATTGGCGCATCGAACACGGGTGGAGTGTGCAGCAAGGTCGCGGTGGATCAGGCCCGGCCAAACAGGAAGCCGCGCAGAGACGTTTCGAGGAAGCCAGTAAGCGGGTGAAGTGCCAACGGTTTTTCCGCAGCCGAGCGCATTCGCAGTATTTCGAGGTCAAAGGTGCAGATGACGAGCCAAACACCACACAAAATGTCAGGAGCGGTGCCGAGATATGGGAGATGGCATGGGAAGCAGCGTCGGCGAGTTACGAGCAAAAGAAGAAGTGCGATATCATCCGGCCGGGAGAGAGCGACGAGGTAAATCCGTGGTTGCGGCGCACCGGTTGGGTCCCATATTTGACAGGGTGCCCGCAAGGCGATTTGTTGGCAGCGATCCGAAAGCCAGACGAGTATGCCGATGAGCGTGAAGAGTGCATTGCAAGCATCGTTTGGAATGCGGTGGGCGACATGGCCGTCATGGCAGAGAGTGGGGTCCGCCGCAGCGGGGTGATGTTGCGTTTCGAAGCCATCCGCACCGAGATCGACCAGGTACGATACGCACCGTTAGAGCCGTACCGAGAACGCGAACGAGTGCGCAAAGAGTGTCAGTCATGGCAGCAGATGGTGATATTTTTCGTCCGAACGCAGCAACACAATACGTGGCAGACGCCGCCGTACGGTTTCAACAATCGTCAGAAAAAAGCGTTCCAGCGATTGGTGGAGGCGGCGAAGCAAGAGGTCGTCCGGAGAGAGGGCGACAGTGGCAGCAGCAGCGATGACAGTAGCGAGGACGAAGACGAAGAGGACAGCGGCGAGGAGGAGATGGGAGCGAAAGAC
>JAKRRZ010000904.1:0-15140 GCA_022627015.2 Podosphaera aphanis
TTCTCTTCTCGATCTCTCTAAGGAGAAAGATTTGGATTTCTTCAAACGCTTAAGACGCATCCAGCACGAGATTAGATGCTCAACTAATACCCAAATTACACTAGACACATGGCTAATTTAAAAAATTTCTATAAATAACAGCTTATATAAGCTATTTCCCATAAATAACCTCCCTCATTTAACTTAATTTTTAGTAAATTCAGTAAAGTTATAAGTTATAGGTTTTTTGTATGGGAACCGAGTCCGTTCCGCAAAATAACTAAGTTAGGCGAGGATTTAAGTTATGTGAGGTTAAGTTATCCGAGGTTTGACTGTATCTCTATCTTCTCTCTCTATTCTTATCTATCATTCTCCTAAGAACACATACAAAGTTCTGACAGTTATGAGCCCGGGTTAGCGTAAAGATTTCAACCCGGAAATCCACTGCGTGAAAACAGAACTTCGTGTTGCATATCAAAGAGAAGAGAAGTCATCCCATTCAAAAAAAAAAGGGTTCACAGCTAGAGGTCCAAATGGCGCTGTCGATATCACGCTAGAGCATGTTGCTTTGGTACCAGGGTTCTTCACAAACATCATATCAATATCTCAACTTACAACTAAAAGACACTGTAACGGATTCATCAAGAAGAGTGCATGAATGCATGGGTCACCCAGGTTAAAGAGCTTTATCACTACTTACTGCCACAACAACTGGTCTTTCCTTTACAGGTCGTGGTCTATCCACATCCGAATGCAAGGCATGTGCTTTAGCTAAGGCCACACAACTAATAAATAGAAGCTCCGAAAAGATTTATCCGGTTGAAGAGCCTTTTTCAACAGATTAACATAGATTTGTTTAGCTCTACACGAGACAATGCACTTCATCAGTACATGCTACTTGTAGTAGACTCTTGGATTGGCTTTACAATGACTTACTCACTTCGCCAGAAGAGCGGCAGTGGCGATGCGATCTTTCAAGCCCAAGTATTCATACTTACTCAATTCAATCGGAAAGTCAAGTCTATTCGATTAGACAACGAAACTACTCTTACAACTGACATCTTTATATCAAAGATAAACCGACTAGGTATTCAACTACTACCTTCAGTCCCGCATAACCAGGCACAAAATGGGCGATCAGAGCGTGTTGGAGGAGAAATAATTCGAAGCGAAAGAGCTATAAGTATTCAAAGTAAGTTGTCATCAGCTCTTTAGTGTGAACTTGTTAAAACAGATGCCTACCTCCTTAACCGAACACCACGATACAAGTTTGGTAACAAAACCCCGTTCGAGATTCTTTACAAAAAGCAGCCAGATATTGGACACAATTGTCCAATAAGATCCAAAGCATACTACCTTTTCAAAGGAAATTCAGCCCCACCTAAGCTTCAGAAATTAAATGCCAGAGCAGCAATTGGGTATTTGATTGGATACGACGGTGCTAATAAGTTTCGAATTTGGAATCCAGCACGGAATGTCATAGTTGTTACAAGAGACGTTATAGTTGATGAGAAGACAAGATACGAACCGTCGGATTCGCTAACCGATCCTCTTCTCATTCGCGACGACACTGTTCTCGAGAATATTGATGAATACAATCTACAAGAGTCGACAAGAAGGCACCTGAATGAACTCAGACATGAAGAGTTAGGTGATTGGGACATCTTTTACGATTTACCTATCGCAACAACCTTGTCAAGTGCAGCACAAACAACTGACAAACAAGATGATAATCCTTCAATAAACGTCGGTCTAGCAATAGCCGACGAACAGGAATCATTAAAGATAAGTGATACTTCTTTGGCCCCAATACTCACAAACGGCAGCGATATCGAAAGCCGTCATATTCCAATTTCAGAAGAATTGCAAACTGAACAAAGTTTAAGTCAAGAAAATACCATCCGACAAATACCGCAAAGAATTGCAAGTCGAGTTGGTGAAGTATCGGCAGATCTAACTGAGGAGAATATCTTACCAGAATCATCAAGAAGGCCTTGAGAAGCTCCAAGACGAGACCTTTACTCGTTAGCAGGAAATTATGAAGTATTTTTTACAGCAATAACAGCAACAGTTACTGATCCTGAACTAATTGGAAGAAAGCTCCCATTTGTATCAACTCTACGCCCTCCTCCAAATACGTGGAAACAAATGGTTCGACATTCTGAATCAGCTAGCTTTATTAAGGCTGCAGAATTGGAGTGGAAGACGCTTATATCTAAAGATACGTTTGATATAATACCCTCAAAAGTTGCTAACAAACTTGAAAGAGAACATGAAATTAAATTATTACCTCTAAAATGGGTCTTCACTTATATACAGGATAAAGAAGGAAGACTTGTTAAATACAAGGCGCGAATCTGCGTGAGAGGCGATCTCTATCGAAGCACTCGAGATACATTCGCTGCAACGTTAGCAGTCAGCACATTTCGTGCTCTTATGTCCCTGTTAGCAGCATTCGACATGGAAATTGTGTCACTTGACGCAATTAATGCATTGCTAAACAGCAAATTAGATGAAGTCGTCATCTGCGATCTTCCTCCAGGATATGAGGTTGAAGATAAGAAACTTTTTTTGTTAAAAAGAGCGCTATACGGTCTGCCAAGGTCGCCCCTCTTATGGGCCCAGCTGGTTGAAAAAGAGCTTGGACAACTAGGGTTTGAAAAAGTTCCAGGTGTTGATTGCCTTATGTACGACGGCAACACCTATTGCTTTTATTTTGTTGATGATTTCCTTGCAATATCGCTACCACAGCACAAAAGTCAACTACAAGATTTCAAAGTTCGACTTATGGAGACATTCCAAATGAGAGAAGTCGAACCTGATCGGTTCCTTGGTATCAGAATTATCAGGAATCGCCTAGAAAGAAAGGTTTGGATCCTGCAAGATGTTTACATGGCTAATATGGCTACAAAATAACATCTAGATCTGGTTACTAGGGCCACGATCCCACTACCTATCACATACGGTAAATATCACGAGTCCAGTCAACAAAATCAGCAATTAAGCGCATCTCCTCGACTCATCCATGAGTATCAAAAAAAAGGTTGGATCGATAGGTGTCGCGTTTCAGGTCTAAATTCTATTTGTGTTGTTGTGGATATGGTGGTTGCTGGCTGAAGACTTGTTTGTTGTTCTAACGCCACCGACAAGGATATTCTGCACAGGCCACATCTAGGTCACTTGTTTTCCTGTAAATAGCCATCAATATTTACATGTTCGGTTTGTTTGCCACGACACCGGGAGGAATAACTTGACCATTATTATTATAAGCATTGTTTATGATTGATGTCAAGCTGGCTCACAGGTGGAAACATCTAACAATAGCAATCAGGATGAGGTTAAGTTGGCTATAACTAGTTTATTCACGGAAAAGAGGCTCATGTATATAAACTATTTAGTTTTGTCAAAAGGAGGACAACAGTTCCTGTAACATCTTTTTCCACTGCCTATGCCTAGCATTTTACCATAACTTGATAATAGGGCACGCAGCAACGTTTACAAGACCAGACGTGGTCAAGTTGTACTCATTGCCTGCAGAAAGCCTGTCCAACCCTACTCATCATGACCTCAATTGCGCAGACCAATGCATCCAATACCTGTACAGTACACGCTATTTAGCAATCCTGTATCATTGGAGCAACGGTGACGTCGAGATGTTCGATGGAGCTAGCGATGCTGCGTTTGCGGACGATATTAAAAGCCGAAAGTCCTCAGAAGCATATTTGTTTCGATTATTTGGTGGAGCGATAGCTTGGGCTGCTAAGAAGCAACCAACTGTCGCGAAGTCCACTATGGAATCTGAATTAGCGGCGCTATCGAGGGCAGGAGCACACCAAAAATGGTGGGAAAGATTCTTCAGGTCAGTACATTTTAATCCCGAGTAAGACACTGTTCTTTACTGTGATAATAGTGCCGCAATAAGTATTGCTACTAGAAAGACTGACAAAATCTCCACTAAACTACGACACGTCGATGTTCATCAGAATTGGCTGCGACAAGAAACGAACCGTCTCTGGCTAGATATTCGATATATTCCCACGGCGGAAATGCCAGCCGACGGTCTAACGAAAATTTTGTGTCCTCAAAAGCATAAGAAATTTCTCGAACAACTTAATATTGTTGACGTTAGGCACCTGTTACTCGAAGAAATCTCGCCTGATATTGGGAAAATTGTTGTTGAGGATCAAGAAGATGAAGTTTAGGAGGGAGTTAGTTGACAAAGAATTGGTCAAGTATTGTTTTGTGATAGGCGCGTAACGTATATCCACAACCGATAAACCGCTATGAAAGTTCCCTTCCATCGCTATATATTTTTTTCCCACAGGGTTTTTAGATGGTTTTACTGGGGCTCGAAGAAACGTCACCAAATCTATTTCGCATCTCACGGTCGAAACACTCTAAGATATCTCATCAATAATTTTTCGATTATCATACTCGACCGTTAAGACAAATCCTTCCGTTAACGACAATTCAGACTCGTCAATACACATCTATACCGCCAAGTCTGAGGAGGGAGTGTGAGAATAATCAGACTCGCCAATACTCTGCCACATCGCCAAGTCTGAGGAGGGAGTGTGAGAATATACGTTTATCCTTGCCAATACGATGCAAAGTGTGCTGTGCATAGCGACACTGAAGTTGTACATGAGAAACAGATTGGAAGAGCGTTAGGCGATAGTCATGTTTACTATCCGAGGTCGTTGGCTTTGCCGAGAGGCTAGTGCTTCTATACGAAGTGAAGTACGTATGGCTACACGAGGACCAAGATCTATCGAGTCCTTGTACTATTATTTCTTATTATTAGTTAGTTTGCACATGCCGGTCAGAGACATTAAAAGAGAGCCTGAGCGACCAGTCTTTGATAGAACGAGGATCGAAAAATCGAATACACGTCAATTACAACCTATCTACATCTCTTCAAGCATACTTTTCATATCCAACCTACATACTTATATCTTTCCATTTATCTCTATCTTCTCTCTCTATTCTTATCTATCATTCTCCTAAGAACACATACAAAGTTCTGACACAGTCTCACGGCCAATCTTGCGAGCATTCCTGTCGGTATTTTTATACCGGTAAGCCTGATGGGGTCTTCCCAAGGATATGTAGTCACAGTATTCCGTAGGGTACAGTTGTGTGGAACAAGGTAGTGAGTGGAAGAGGGAGGTCGGCGGCGTTGAGGAAAGTCACTAAATTGAATGCGGCGAATGGTCTTCACTAAGGAAGAGAAACGCAAGATAAGATTATGTAAGATTAAGAAGACGTTGCGTGAAGACTTAACGTCGACATGTTGGGCAGAATATATACATCTTGAAGGATTTCTCACGACGGCTTTGTCACTAAACACTTTCATGCTTCCCATGGTAACCAGAGCACCTCATTTAACATTAAACCAGAACCAGACCTTGCCTCGCTTACCAATCTAGAGTACGGTGTTGTAAACTCATACGTTGTGCATAAGTCAACCCAGTTATCCGTGAAAGTTCTCGAGTGCAGAGATTAGTCGCTAAGAGTCACGATACACGCAGTCCCCCCCATGTAAAATTATTCTGCCTGGTTGTTTTGATCTGCTAATAAATTTGTGACAAAAATAGATTTCATCTAATTAAACATATTTTACGTAACTCTGATCTCTGTAAATAGAAATAGTACTCACGAGAATGCAACGAAGATAACTTTCAGATATTAGGGCAACGACTTTGAGCAAGGCCTGATGCTAAACACCCTTTACACCTTATTTTGTCGTATCCGAACTCAACACAAGCACTGTGGCATCGTAAGACAGAAAGCGCAATTTCGTGTTGGAAAGGAATACAGTCAGTTCGAGCGGCGCACTGCCTAATGTGCGCTCTAGCATGAGCACGGCGTTCAACTTCCTCATTTCGACGCTAATATCGGACCATAGGATCAAGAATCGGAGGATCGGGTATAAACTGTTGAAATTTATGCTGCAGACAAACAAAAGGTCGATGTGGATGTAAATCGTTGATCGTTAGACCTGCGTATATACAAATGAAAAGGTTTAGCTTTGCCGGAGTCAAGTGTCTGGAAATTTGAAAACACGACTTTGGGACATTAGTTTCAGGATCGATTCCTGGGTGATATGCCAGTAAGGCAAAACTCATCGGCTTACTGACTGTCCGGAGCGATTGAGACTAGGTTCATCTCGCGTACACTGCTCCTCGTTCCGAGAACATTTGACCTATCTTCAGGCTTCATGGAGGGTAGAGTGAGAAAATCAGTCTAGAATTCCGTAGAATAGTTCTCCTAATATTCCTGCACGCAAGCCGTCGTGTGCCCTTGCCCGCTCACTCTTGATCTCGTTGATTTGATCTGACAAAGCCAGTTGAGTCGAAGTACAAACGGGCGACAATTTCTTCATCACAGCTGCAATCCGTCTCTTGAGTACGGCGTGTGCACCTTCGAGCCTGGGGGTTGTTGTCGTGTTCTGGAAAAAGAACAAGTTGGTCTAGGCTTGGATTCCAGCTATTCCCGAAGTACATACCTCAGTGTCTGGCTGGAGGGTCGTGTGACATGCAGAACTCTGGCAAGATACTGTGTGAATAATTATTGAATTTACAATCAGAGATATTGATCGAGACGGCGTGAGTGAAGAGTGTGATGATGTGTAACGTTTGTGTGTGCAGCAGAAACATATTGTTATGAGGATCGCAGTTATCTATTGCTATGGCAACATTGAAATAAAAAGTCAGAAATAGAATTGGTTTTCACCGCTTGACCGATTCGGCATTTGAAAGCGGTGGGATGGAATTTCATGGGGGGGGGGACTTCCCATATCCAAAAGGGGGAACTGCGTGTATCACGACTCAGTCGCTAACCCTACACCACCCTACCCACAGGTGCTCTTGCGAGTTGATCCTCTGCTACATCAACTTTTTCAACTTTATTGTCACTCAGGCAAGGAAAATATAAATTACATGTACTAAAACGATGGTCTAATTGGACATGGTGTACGTTATGTTAAGAGACGTTTATTCCGAGTATTGATATATTGATACCTACTTAGGTAAGGCGCAAATGGTGTAATCTTAATTGCGTTTCGGTTAACTCAAAACACATATAAAGTACTCGATTGTAGATACGTGAGATCTTTAGCTTTATTAAACCCTTCAAACTTGAGTTCTTGCCTGCCGTGATCCCCAAGTCACAACACGTTATCGACACTTGTTTTTTTTACCTACAAAGGGAGAATGACCGAAGGAGGAAGTATGGTTACAAGCCCTTTACCAAAGATTACATCTTGAATTTTCTATCTTTGCATTATGAGATTATTTCTTATGGATAACTGTAGATCTTGTACCTCCACTCATCAACAGCAAGACTTACTGCAGCTTCAGATGAAGTACTAAAAACGTGAAAAGCCTCATTGCAGTGTAAAGAATCAATACACGAAGCCACAGACTATCTGTAAAAGCCAAAGAGGTAGTGCCTCACCTCATTCAATAATGCTACATTTACAAACCAATCATAGTTTTTTCATCCTTCAAAAAAAGTTTTAGTCGCACCAATTAATGCTTCGTCTTGTATGACTGTGGTGAGGAATCTGATTAAATAATGTTGGCGAGCAGCAAATCAATCGACACAAGGAATAGATAGTACCGCTAACCTTACTGAAGCTATGACAATCGCAAACGTGCATTGTTAGGACTGTCTTTGGAGCATATGTAAGCATGGTTTTTTTCATACACCGCATCAAGACCCGGGGGAAAGATCTCTGCTTATCTGGCCAAGAGTTTTGTGCTGCGAATACCACGGCTCGATCTTCGCGTGAGTAAGTGGAGAAGAGCAATGAAAGTAGATCCCTTGCAAGTGTGATTTCTCCTAAAGCGTATTTTCCCCTAGTAGCAGGACTTGATAGAAATTCGACGTGAAGCAACTGCTATACATATGTTAGGCAATTTCGAATGGTTTGAACGAGCAAACTTCCGTCGTGTCGATATTATGCTCGTAAGAAATGCCATGCGTGATACTTGATACGTTCAAATATCGAAACCAAGTATAACTCACACAAATTCAGGTGAATAAGCTAACCTATTCAAGTTTAGCGTGTGGAGGTTTTTTCATCACCTCTCAGGGGTTCAACTATATTCCCAAGAATTTTCAGTTTAAACTTACATCTTTGCACCTATTTGTATTCCAGTTACCAAGACTTGAAATGGAAGAGTTTCTTCTAGGATGTTTGAGGAAGAGCTTCTCCTTTTTCACAAGACTCAGCCCACTGCCTCAAGATGTTTTTCTTTACTTTGCCTGTGGCCGTTTTAGGCAGCATAGACACAATCATAATTTGACGTGGAATCATGAATTTACTTATAGGGCTATCATTTTTGGCCCATTCAAGCAACAGAGAGCCAGTCACGGCCGGCATTGGATTTGACGTTTTTTTAAGAGTGACAAAAGCGAGAGGCCGCTCGCCCCACTTCTCGTCTTGAACACTAATCACGGCGGCTTCGAGGATAGCAGGATGTTCGAGAAGCATTGATTCGAGTGCGATAGAAGAAATATTTTCGCCGCCTATAAAATATGTAGGTGAGCTTCGAAGAAACTTACCCAAGTTGCACAGGAAGAGGAAAGTAACGATTGGACAACGAACCAGATATTATGATATCTTTTTGGCGGTCAAGGATTTGCACACTGCCATCCGGATGCCAAACAGCCAAGTCACCACTATGCAAGAAACCACCTTCCCATAATTTCGCGGTAGCCTTCGGATCATTAAAGTAACCTTTTGCACAGATATTGCCTGAAAATACAACCTCTCCAATTTCTTTACCATTTTTCTCAACGTCAACCAGCACTCCTGACGGTTGATCAGTCTTAATTATACGGATCGGGAGACTAGTGATAAAACCATGACCCTGGCGAGTCATGTGTGTGATTTTTTGTTTAATTGAGAGGCTGTTCCACTCGGTCATGCGATAAAATTTGGTTAATGGACCATATGTTTCGGTCATACCGTAGGCATGAGTGGGAATTAAGTTGAGGCCAATCATTTGTTCAAACAGTGTAGTAGACGGCGGAGATGCAGCGACAGTCACTCGGACCGGAGAAGTGAGACGGGCGGCATCTTTGGCAGCGCATAGATGAGTGTTAACTGTAGGAGCGGCACAAAAGTGGGATATTTTTTCTTTTTTTAAAAGGTTCCAGATGTGTGGATAGTTGATTTGACGGAGACAGTAATGAGTTCCACGAACAGCAGTCACAGCCCATGGGAATGCTAGAGAATATCAGTTAAAGGGTTGAGGTAAACCAAGTTGTAGCTGTAGTCTTGATGCAACATTCAGGGGTAAATCAAAATTAGGCTTAGTCCACCCGATTTTTGGCGGGGCTTGAAAAGATAAGCGCTTGCTTAGCTTACGGGCTTAGCCTGAATCAGGACATAAACCCGCGCAAGGAATAGAACTTACTCCAGCCAACAGCGTGAAACATCGGGAGTGTCCACAGATAACCACATTTTTCTCCCTCTCCGCTTTCTAACCCAGCTTCGATCACATTTGCCAGCGACGCCAAGTATGCTCCACGATGAGTATAGACCACTCCCTTTGGTCGAGAAGTCGTGCCACTCGTAAACGGAATTGCTAAGCATGAATCTTCATCTATATCTTGAAAATTAAGACCAGCCCACCCCGCTGCTCCTTTATGCGCATCCCATTCTAAGCCTTCCGCGATAGCTTCATTGAAGGGGCCGGGCGTATCCCCTGAAATTGGATCAGCATCAGTATCCACTATCAACGGAATATGCGGATTCTCTTTCTTGAATGCATCGAGAAGAGGAAGGTATTCGTCATCTACCACGATACAATCAACTTCGGCAAAGGAAAATATATACTTCAATTCATCTGCCTTCAGCCGGTAATTAGCCCCAACGTGTAACCCGCCTGCAGCACCAACGGCAAAAATTGTTTCCAAGAAAGCCGGAGTGTTGGGGGCGAGGATACCGACACGTTTGAACCCAAACTTGGAGAGGAAATATGCCAGCCCACGAGCCCGGTCAGCAAACTCGATGTATGAACGTCGTACTGTCGTACCCTTAGGAGTGGTGTGGTGAATGGCAAGAGCTTGTGGCTCAATTGAAGCTGCGCGAGGAAGGAAAGATGTAGGGCAGAGTTTATGGACATGAGGTCGATTTTGCAGTTTTGGCGCGGCTGATGTTGTTAGCTGAGAAAAGAGAGAGAAGAGCCGAGACTTCGGAGATGACATGATTTCTATGTCAGCTGGAATATGATCAATGTAGATATCGAAGAGCATAAAATAATAGCCCAAGTAATGATTCGAGAGAACCCGAGCAATAATCAATGCTCTCTTCCCTCAGGAAATTCATCCATAAACTAAGATGATGTTTAATGTACGTCGGTCATCCGATACTGGCTCAGTATTAGTGATCGTTTGCATCTCTCTTTGTGCTACACGATCATGTCACCGTATCGCCCTCACCAAGGTGGCGAAACGGAGAGCTTAGCATGTAAAGTGTTTTCATCTACAAGACAGGAAAAACATCTAATCACTTAGCGCACAGATTGAATTCGTAGCGCAATCAGCTGACACCCATATTTCATTGTACATGTACTTTATATTTCACATGTTTATGTTTTGATTGGCGCAACTAAGCGGGGGTCATAGCCCCGACAAGACTAAGTACAATAAGGCATAGGCCAGGGGAGTGACGACTTATCAGATGTGTCTGTGTGCCCGCAGATTTTGATGGCTTCTTACTAGTATTCCATAGCCGAATCGTTGAGCTTTACGTGCTTCAGGAGCGATTATCACATTTAGTTTTCTTCTACCTCAAGAATAACGCCAGTAAGTATCGGTTTCAATTAGTGACAGACTTGGCTCTAGTAGCCTAACTCGGCCAATTGTTGCTTTGTCTTTTCGTCAACTGCGGCGCTAGTCTGAGCGTCGGCTAGTTGCTTTCTTGCAACCTTTTTACGTGCGTAGTATGCGGCTCCGTTTACTTTTCGTCTTTCTTCGAGTCTAGAAAGTGTTAGCTGTGTAGCTTATGAATCATGGCGTGAAGGCCTACCTAGCAACAACGTCTTGGTACTTCCATCCGACTTCATGGCTCAGTCTACCTACAGTGCAATATTTCCGACCAGGCTTCAATCTTAGGACTCTGAGGGCTTGGGGAACGACCACGCGCTTCACCTTGTCGTAGGGTGGAGGTACTCCCTCGAAAACCTTGAGTCTTTCCATCGCAGCAGCGCCACGAGCGGTCTTGTGGGGTATCATGCCTCGCACAGTCTTGTAGAAGATTCGAGATGGGGCGCGGAAGTGGAATGGACCTGTAAATGACTGTTAATCATATCCTTTGAATATTTGAGAAGTGTGCAGATATCTTACCTCCTCTGGTTGGGTTGTATCGGGTCATCTTTCTGAGATATGCATGGTACTTTACTGTAATCAAACTTGGGTTAGTTGATGCAATTCTTGGGTCCTGAAATTGTAGGAATAGCGCGATGGAAGGTCAAACGTACGCTTTGCACGGAAAAATTCCCCAGATATATTCAAAGCTTCGCAGCGTACAACGACGATCTTCTGACCCTCAAGTAACTGTTTGGCTACTGTGCTAGCTAGCCGACCAAGGAGATGACCCTTGCCATCTATCGTGATCTGTAAAACATGTCTATCAGTCCAGGTCCTTGTATGATTCTCTGTTTAATGGTGCAATGCTATAATCATGTCGGGCGCTCCGGTAAAATCCCATCCCAAGCAAGCTTGAACAGGCGCCGAAATAGACTACTTACAACAGGCTCAAAGGTCGACATTTTGGTCCGATTTGAAGACAATTCTTTCGGATTGCCGGTTTCCTACACCTTCGTAATGGTGGATATAAAGTACTGGTCGTTTGGTAAAGAGAGAATCAAATTCCAATTGTTGTGTGTAGCCTCGCTTAGATGTATGGGATCATGGTGGCCTAGTGTAATTATATTAGGCTGTAAGGCAAATAAAATGCGACCCCGATAAAATAGTAAAAAAGTTATGTAACCTTGGCATGAAATCGGCTGACACATAAATTTTATTCAGATGCTTTATCTCTTGCAGGCACGAAATTATGTGGACATGTATTCGGAACATAGGTAAACACGCGAGGATTCATACCTGACTTCTTGTCACGAAGATGTCTAGTGAGAATAACGAAATTTCCATGCTTTGAGTCCAGCCTATTGATCCTAGAGCAATTCTATCTACCTGGAAAAATTTGATCCTGAATATAAAGTATTCAAATTCGCAGGGTCATCGTTAGGGTATATATTTTCTGAAGCCTCTCGGGCGAAAATGTCTAAGTCTCATCCCATCACTATTTAACGCCATGCAACAATACACATCTCTATCAGCTAAAAAAACCTGCAATTCATGGCCAAGGAAGAAATATAATTGAATATATTCTATTATTTCATCGCGTTATCCAAGCCATTGAGAACTTCCTGTACTTCCCTAACCAAAGATCTTCTTTTTTCCCGAGCGTCATTATCTCCAACTGTCTCAACCGCGTCCAACTTCAGTAATACCTCATTCATGATAGTTTCACTGAGCTTCTTATGCTCAAAGTCTTTCTTTTTCTCGTCTTCGGGCGGCTGCATAGTGAATTGGACGCAAAGTGGCAAGATTCGGGTATGAAAATGGCTCGAGATTGAAGCTAGCTTTTCATTTGGGCCTTGGATTGGTGGTGGTAACGGTGTGGTAGAGCGTGACGTAGCCGATCCATCTTGATGAGATAAATTCGAGTCCTTTCTCTTCATCGCGGCTTTCTTTCCTTTTCTGCCACGAATGCGCTTTTTTTTTGCACTTGCAACATTTTCAGAGACTTCACCAGACTCGTCTGAGTTAAAAGAAAGTTGCGTAGTCGAACAAAATATTTCGCTTTTATTTTTGATGTCGTAATCACTACAAGACTTGGTGTCATCCGTGAGTTCCTGCCCTTTGTATAATAATTTCAGATCCTGTTCACTACCCTCTGACAAGTCCATAATGCTGACAAGATGCTTCTTCAATTCTCCCACAAGCACTTTCCCGTTTTCAATAGACTGAGGGGCAAACTTGATAGAATAAAGAGACCCTTTGCATTTTACTAACAGGACATCATCTTCAACTAGTTTGTTGGATGAATCAAGCCGACTGGTGGAATCATAGACTTGTCCTGAAGAGGCAATTTCACTCGATGTGATGTAAGAGAAATCATCTTTCGTTACGCTTGGTGAATTGGCTCTACTTCCAAAGGGCGAAAGCCTCGGTCTATTAGAGCCCCAGAGCGAGCGGCCCCAGCTGCTCATAGAGATCGTAAGAAAAGCTGTGACGACGATAAGCAGGAAACTGAAGATCGTAGTCTGAGGTGCTATTTTAAAGTTAGTTAAGTGGTAAATGTCTGAATGAGTTGCGACTGACTTCTCTCTACAAGTGAGGAGTACAGCTGAAGGAAGTATTTCTCCAAAGTTTCAGGAAAACGAAGGAGTATTGAGGAGTAGCTAGCTGTAACAGCTTGCAATATCGAAGAGTAAGCCACCTTGGAAGATTCAAGACTGTAACCTTGGCTTCACTTATGCTTTGCGTTATTTGTTCCAGTGAACGAGCGTACACGCCACGGAAGCGAAATTCGTTCGAGTCTCCGATTCCCTTAACTCCACGTTAGTATCAATGTCAGGTTTTGAGTAATAATCTAACTCCTCACCACATTTTCCCTACGCAGGAAAAAGTTTTTTGGTGTAACAGATAAATAAAATATGATTCTCACTCACACGACTGTTCACAAGCAATCTTTGACGTGGAATAACACATGCAGAATAATGAAATGAACATGGGTGCCATCTAACGGGATTTGTCGCACGTACATAAATACCGATGCCCCTCGCCTCATAAGCATCATCCGTCGCCATCCATATTCTGACTTGCAAACTATTTAACATCTTTGTTACTCAATAACGTCGCCAAAATTTCGTTCTTACGACGTTTCTTCACGACAGTTTCTGTCAGCCCTCTAAAAATGGAAGCCGCCAAAACGAAAGCTCAAAAGATTATCGATGACAACGCCGTTGGTATCTATTCACTCTTCCAACATTTAATGCATATGCTGTTACTAACTGCGTTTTTAATATAGCTGTCTTTAGCAAGAGTTACTGTCCCTATTGTCATTCTACCAAGCACATATTGAGAGAAATGGGTGCGAAGTTCTACGTCCTTGAGTTAGATGAAATCGGTAAGTATCCCTCCACCTACCTACCCACCACTCCCTCCTGCATTAGCTTGGGGAAATATGACAGAGATGTGAAACTGAGCTTTTTGCTATAGACGATGGAAAAGATATCCAGGCTGCTTTGAAGGATATCAATGGCCAGTCTACCGTACCAAACATATACATTAAGCAAAAACATATTGGAGGTGACTCGGATCTAAAAGCAATCAAAGATAAATTACCCGAAATGCTCAAGGATGCTGGTGCTCTATAAAGTCCTTATTTTAACTTGATGAAAACAGGATATGTTCATAGCTTTGATTGCCTCAGTATACGTAGTAGAGAAATCACCAATAACATGAAATAAGTCAACCACCCTAGATTCCGTTATCCTTCCCCACATTATTAAATTCACGAGAACTATTCAACAAAATGGGTCGAACATGAATTTAAAACTATGACCATGTAGAGAAGAAAGCAGGCTCCTATGGAATAGAAAGTTTAGACTCAAGATCAGCAATCCTGGCGCTTCCTCCAGCATCACGTGCACATATACCCAGGTGACCCTACTCAACTCCAGCAAACATCAGATTAGCATCAATTATTACTCTTCCATGACTCATTTGCTAAATGCTCAGGCTATGTATATCTAAAAACAAATTTCCTCTTAAAAAGTCCAAAGTTGAATCAACGCGGCTGAATTGACGACCCCAACTGCTAGAATGACGACCCCGGAGCCGGCCTGCTGCGTCAGCAATTTGTGGTCAGCCGCCCACCCAAAATAGCTTCAGACAAAGGCCGGCCGAACAGCAAAGGGATACCCCTTTGAAAAAAATTGAGCGCAGTCCCCGGAATAAAACTACGCTATTCTTCATACAAATTTCTATGTAGCGTATTCTGCGTTCCGCAATCTCAAAATTTACTGATAAGCAAAGGACTATGATAATTGTCGTGAAATGCCAGCCAAATAATA
>JAKRRZ010000905.1:0-15132 GCA_022627015.2 Podosphaera aphanis
AAATACTCATCAATATCATCATTGTTCTATTATCACTTCCAGTCTTCTTAAATTCTCTATATCCTTAGTTCTCTCTAGACTTAACCGCATTAACATTATCATCCAAAGTACACCAAAAGTTCTGACACAGCATCTCCTTGCTTGAACCTCATTTCATTAAAGAAACGCTTAACTTCAAGAAACCACTCTCACGGTGATTGCCTTAGCCCATATAAAGCTTTCTTGAGTTGGAAATAAAAGTTATCTTCAACGCCTTGAAGTAGATGAAAATATTTCGGAATTTTCATATAATTAGTTTCTTTCGCATGGGGATAAGAAATGCTGTATTGATGTCAAGGTGGTCCAATTCAAGATTGTGGACGGCAGAGTATGAGATCACTGCTCTCAGAGTGGCATATCGAATTATAGATGCAAATGTTTCAAAATAATCAATACCGTGTTGCTGCTCATAGCCTTTTCCGACAATCCTAGACTTTCTTCTAGCAATAGTTCCATCGGCATTGAGTTTGTTCCGTGGTACCCAGCGCGAGGACATAAGTTTACCTTTATTAACCGAGTTGAAATCTCCCTCGATAATCTCGAAGGTTTCATTTTCTTCACGAGATTTTAGCTCATCGAGAATTGATGCTTCCCATGCGACTTTATTTTCAAGAATTGCCTGCTCAAGAGTAAGTGTTTAGGAAGTTACAGTGGGAGCAGCCGTAGATATGATTGCTCTTTATGCTCAATTTGTAGCGCACTGAGAGCTTGAACCATATGACCGACGTTATCCCCAAATCCTTTACTCTTTTATTGTTTAGTCCGACGGCTCTACCAGAGCGAGTGTCGATTTGTAAATCACTCTCATTGCTAGGATTAATTTTATTATTTGGTAAGCTAGAAGCAGGACTATGCGTCTCTAATCGACTGTGTTGAGTAGCGCCCGGAGTCTCAAATCGACTCTTTAAGACACGGTCATAAATCCTCATTCGATTTTTTGAGGCACGGACTTGAGTCTCTGATCGACGCTGTTGAGAAACCATAGGTTCTACAAATTTACCTGAGCTTGTAGCATCAGAAGCTAGCGTCCCAGTGGTAATTTGAGCGACAGGTAGAAGGCTTTTAGTTTTAGTCGACAAACGAGGCAAATTATCCAAAGTTTTTACCCATGAGATTGGTTGATCAGACCGAGAATTATATAGGGGAGTTGATGTTTTCAGCATATTTGTGTGTTTCAGTTGGTTTTTGTTCCCGACAAAGATCAGATGGTGCCTGTTGAAACTCAGTACCCGGAAGATGTTTTCAGTATCATGTTTGAAGGGAAAATTATGTCTTCTGTTCCTAATATCTTGTAATTATAAGTGCCGTGGTGTTTACCATAGGAAAAAGATTAAGCATTTAAATTATTATAACTTTACTGAACATACCTTTTGATATTCTTAAAATCTTAACAGTTGACACGTCTTTCAGCCAATCCATGAGCTGTGGCCTATAAAGGTGCCGTTTAGATGTGTCCAGACAGACCCCAAGAAACATGTGCTCTCTAAATTGACAGTCGACACTTCGTTTCTCTGCTCTAGTGTTTCTATTGAGTAATATCAAAATTATATGACTTTGAGGACCAGCAAATATCAAATCTGTTTCTACATTAGCAGCAAACTTGTGTGGAGCAGCCTTGACTGTTTTATGAGCTAGTGGAAAATCAGCACAGCCAAAAACCCATAACTTATCCATATCGACAATCTTGTCAGAAAATGCTGAAATTGGAGATGTATTAGGGCCGGGTTGGGTATTTTCCTGTCACGGTCTAAACAAGAGCGCTTGCGCAGCTAAATGAGTAGAGGTAGTTAATATTCGAATCTATGAAGAAGTAACTATCTCGTAATACTACAGGTATAGATCCGGCTCCCTTGGCCTAGGAGACGCCATTACCTTAACATCAATGGAGGTATCTGAAACTCGTAACTGGGAGGCCTGTCTTGTCTCATATCCAGGCGTTTCACCAGAAGCGAGAACCCCTAATTACCAGAGCCGAATAATGCATGGCGTATTATTCCTTGTTACGTCTGTGCACGCATATGCATAACATAGGCTACAGGACAAACCAGCTTACCAGCTGTCACAAGCGTACGTTCCATCATGAAATTTGCATTTATGTTGGAACAAAGGTAGTCATCACGTTTGTATTCAGAACGAGATGCACTAGCTAAGTTTCCGTGTTGTTGCTTGCATTTGACTTCGTCGAAGTACGCCTTCTGCGCCCTGCTTCGTGCATGACAATCTTTTTGCTAATGACCAGGTTTATGACAAAACCCACACTTATTAGGAGCTACATTATCCGTGCTTGTAGGCACAGTGTTGGCGTTCATACTTCGAGGACCAGATCTATTGCTGTGTCCTTTAATGTTAAATCCCCGCCTTCCACGGTATCCGTTCTTGGTAACACATCTACCACCACTTCCACGATTATTGGCACCATGCGTTTTTCCACCCCTCTATTTCTTGTGATTGCTTCGATTTTTTTGACAAGCAACATTTACTGACTCAGTTGCGTTGAGGTATAACTTATCAACCTAACCAAGGATTTGTAGAATCCAGGCTAGCGGTAGAGAATTTAAAATGCAATGCAATCTGGAGTAATGCCTATCATGTTTTTTTTGGGCACATCGTCTACAGCCGTGAAAATCCGCTCGAGCACATCTGCTATGGAGAGAGATCGTTCGGTTCCCTGAAGTGCCGTTTGATTCTTGCTTAGTTCGGCGTTAAAGCTGGCGATGGTGATTTTGTCGGGATTAAGTGGCATGGTATTAAAAATCTTGCGATGTCCTAATGTGTAGTGCTATTGTGGTTAAGGGTTGAGATTTCGTTCCAAGGAGTAGGAGCGTCCCGCTTGTTAAGGGCATTTCTGAAGGATTCCGATTTCAAATCAGAACTTACTGATCCAGAAACAATAATAATAATAATCGCCTTTTCATTCAATTGTTTCCAGTCCCTGATTTCTCTCCAATTCACTAAAAGGTTGGCTTCATTAACCACTTCTTTCAGTTTTAACTCCGTCCCGTCAATAGGCTAGCCACCAGCAGTTGAAAGAACATCACGGACACTACAGTCGAATGCGGCAAAATTTCGGAGTGAAGAATCTGTACAGATCCCCACTTTGTCCAATTAATTTCACCACGTTAGTGGACGGCCGTCTTATCGTTTCCACCATTTGTTGAGTATGTCATTCTGAGAACAAGATGTTACGCTTAAAGATCTGAAATACGCTTCCGGGCCTATAACTTATCAAGATTAAACGATGATGTAAGGATGAGAGTGATGTAGATATAACATAAGTGATGATGTCTATCAACCGAATAACAAAGATTGATATCTTTGTGCGTGCCAAGGCGCACTAGATGAATCAGCGATTCCAAACATGTATGTGTACACGTACAATTAGATTATTGAATGGAATGTAAATGAGAAACAACAATAAATATCCGTGGTCATTGCTAAAAAGAAGTTATTATCGTTTGCTTCGAGTTATGCTGCCTCTTTAGAAGGGTTCTGAGGCCCCTATTAAGGAAAAAAACTCGTCGCCATCACCAATCTGCTCCTCCCATTTTATCACAACTTTTCTGGCAGCTATTGCTTCATGCAACTCGACTTTGTTGAAGTTGGCGCTAGAGTCTAGCCCATCAGCATCTTTCTCGTCATTTTCATCAGAATTTTCAGTGTCAAAGCTCTGCCATCTCTTCAAGAAATTGCTCCTCCGATGTGTTGATATCATCAAGGAATTCTTCACTTCTAGGACTCACAAAATCGTTGATAGCTGGAATACTCTCTACAAGTATTCAACGTTGCCAAGCAACTGTTTGGGCCAGGGTTACAAGCTCAGCTTTATTGATAAATGAAGATGAAGATGGTTCAATGACGGAGGTCAAAGAGTTACCCTCATTTGGACCTAGTTTTAGTTTTAGTGTTTACTACAATTTTGAAATTTGGAGTTATATTACTTAGTAAGCCAGACTTGAGCCAGCAATTCTGTATTGTACTCTGACTGACGTCAAAGTACCAGGAAAGTATGCCTCAACGCATTGCATTTAGTACATCCATTTCTCTTATGTCATCTTTATTTTGTTCGGCTGCTTCAATCATACATTTAAGCCACTTCTTTCGATAATGGCACTTCCAGGAAAAAATAATACCTTGGTCAAGGGGCTGATGCAGAGATATTACATTTGGAGGAAGAAGTATAACCTTGGTATTTTTCAGCATTGTAGAAGGATCTGAGTTAAGGTACTCAAAAGCAGCTTTTTCTGTAAAAAAATTTAAATGTATCAATTTTTATATTCCTAAAGCGGCGCAGCTGTCTTGACATGTCTATGTACCAAATTTTTAGGGTTTGGCCACTTGCCAAGACTTTGTGCATCGCTGTGATCTGGTCTTTATTAGCCTTATAACCTGGTAACTGACAGTGACATATCGACAGAGAGATATCCGGAACCGCCTTGTAGAATAGCCCTGTTTTATCGCAGTTGTAAATTTTAGACAACGGAACATCAACAAGGGTCTCCCAGATCGAATTTATCTCACCAACAGCGTTAACAGTTGCAACAGAGCTTGATTCACCGTATCTTCGGGTTCTGTGGATACCATAATCTTTCTGGAACATTTCAAGCCATCCATTTGACCGAGTAGATTCACGTTGACCTTGGTACACTGGCATAATATTGAATAGTTGACCAGCTTTAACACGAAGAGCTTGACCAGTAATAGGGACTCTTGTCTCGTAATGCTTCATTCAAGAGTACAAGGCAAGCTCAAGATTGTGCAGATTCCTTTTATGATGGCGCTTTGATGCTGGAAGCGACTGATTTTGAGTCTCGTCCAGGTGCTTGAAGAGATCAGAAGCCCATTTCAAGATTTGCGACTGAGAAACATTGATGCCGAGTGTCTCCTTAGCCCAGTTAATAGTATCTGCCGTGATTTCCCCTGTTACGGGGTGGGCATTATGATGGAACTTGCGAACTTTGCGACGTGTATCATCAGAATTCTGCGCATACCGTTGGGTAGGTATTTTACTTGATATTGGTTAGGAATAGACTAACAAATGCATGAATTTGCAGATTAGCCTAGTTTGAGAAATTTTCATGAACAAAAATCCATGTACATGTACATATAATTAGAATATCCGTGTTTATTTTTTTTTTTGATTATTTAAGTCCTGGGCTAAGCCCTTTTTCTCCTTGGAGTCATGGACCGGTGTACACGGCTAAGATCATGTCTATGACACGCCTAGCTGGGTATCACCGCTTGAACCGCTACAAAACTAGTAGCTAGTTAAATACATTAAGCGCCAACCGAACGCCAAAAAATATCTGTGTTTAGTTATAGTACATGTAAGCAAATAACATTATTACCGTAGCAACCCCCATTTACAACCCCTAACCCCTGTAATTTTAGTCCATTTTTAAAGGAATATCTCAGATTTCGAATCAAATATGCGAGAATATGCGATTTCCGCTAACAAAAATCTCGGACCGAACAAAGAAATGAATATACCGAGGATATTCCCTTATTTCATATTTCCTAAGCGAGGGATTACTGTATAGAATGAGAAACATAGACGGTCCGCTAGAAAATTATTTGCATCTAGAAGACAATGATTAAGGTGTAATTAGCAACGAGGATGAGTAATCGGCGGGTATCGTCTACCCCCCTCCTGTTAGGAGGGGGGCGCAGCAAAATGCGACACTTTTTCACACCAAAATTTCACGGATTTCACCAACTTCACCAACTTATTGCTCAACAACGCCACTATGGTTTCGCCTCAAAAATACAATTTATAGAGAGCTCTTGATGGAATTTTGGATGGTACCTCTATTTCTGCTCGTCATGCTGCGAAAGCTATCGGAAATATCCATCATTCATCAATTGCTCGCAATCTCAAACGACGCACAGGGACGTCAGGAGGACATAACAAGGCACTGAATTTGGTGCAAGAGATCGCGCTTAAAAGGTAGTCTGATCTGACCCTTACTTTTTCTGCTAAGTAGAAATAGCAACTGTGATCGGTGTATCACTCTTAGTAGTTATGCCAAGTATAAGCATATAGGCCTCGCTGCCAATTCAATTCTTCGTTATGCTGGCTCTTCCAAAAAAGTTTCACGTCATTGGGTTTCGCGCTTTATCAGAAAGACTCCAGAGTATTGATTTAAAAAGAGTCGATCGATAGGTGCTGCACGTCGGGCGGCTGCTGAAAAAGCTGAAATAGTTGAGCACTTTCGGAGTTTTAAGGCCGTACACAATGAAAAGAAAATCAAAAAACAAAACATTTGGAATTTTGACGAGACTGGCTTTCGCATCGGTTACCTTGGTAGTTGTCAGAGTAGCATGTATACAGCGTGGGGGTGGACAGAGTGGTTAACAAGCTAAAGGGTGCCGTCCTACTTGATACAAGAGATAGATGTATTACCACTCGGCCAAAAGGCCAGACCAGAATCATAAAAAGCTATGACCTGGTTCTCTCCATATCTAGATTATACAAGAAAGGCAATCCTGACAGTAGTCAGCTTGTTCTCATATGGGCTGAGCAAAAGCAGGTTTACCTCGCCGACCTTGAAATTAGAGAATATGTTACTTGTATGGAATCAGTTTCTGCCGATGGGAGAACTATCGATCCCATGATTATTTTTCTGGGAGCGCATTATCTTGAGAAACATTTCGACGATGATCTCAATGACGATGCGCTTTTTGCACAAAGCGAATTGGGATACGCCAATGACTACCTTTCTTATAGATGGCTCATGCACTGGGAAAGATCTACGCGTCCCCAGAATCCAGAAGAGAATAGACTCTTGATAATGGATGGGTACGGTAGTCATCTTACACTTGAGTTCATCAATTACTGTGATGCTCATAAATTATTCCCCTTCCTTCTACCACCCCACTCAACGCATCTCTTACAGCCTCATGACATAGGTATATTTCAGCAGTATAAGCATTATCATCAAGAACTCTTGGCCGATGAAATTCGCATTGATGGGCTTCAATTCAACAAGAAAGACTTTTTTAGAGTTCTCCAACGTATGAGAAATTTAGCGTCTAAAAAAAGAACAATAACTTTTGCCTTCAAGCAAGCTGGCTTGGTACCGTGCGATTCAGGGGTTTTACTTGATAAAATGAATGAATTCTCCCACCCAGAGCGGCCTTGTACACCGCCTCCTAGAGAGATCAATTGGAAGGAGTGCGTTACACCTACTGGTAACATTGCTGAGGTCCAGAGGTATTCAAAGTACTTAGAAACTTGGCTGCTAGATCATCTTATAGAGGACAAACCAATACTCCCTCTGTCACTCGAACTTTGTATAAACGCGATAAAGCTTCAATGGCATTGATGCTCGACGGAAAACTTGCAGTCAAAGAGCTCCATGATAAAATGGCAAAAGAAACAGCGAAGAAGGCTCGCATGTCCGGCATGAGAGTGGTACAAGCTTATGGGGTGATATATGCCGGAGACGCTCGACTTCGAATTATGCAACGTAACAAAGACGATATCGAGAAAGAAGAAGCCGCCATGGAAGCTCGACTAAAAATCTACGAAAATCGCTTCAAGAGAATTGTGAAGAGCTTTAAGAGCAAAAAGAACAAGGGTTTGCAGGAAAGATCGGAGATCGGAGAGGGAGGGATATAAGAAGTGTTATCGTTTGGTGATGCTAGAGCTACGTCGTAAACTTAGAGTTGGTACCAGTGGGTAATTATTCGAGAAATTAACCCTCCATATTTTTATTAGTGCCAAATTTATAAAAATTATTCTCTAATTGTGTAGTTGTGAGTCAAGATTAGTCATTCGATTAGGCCCTACTTTGATGTTCAAGTAATGGTAGAATAATGGTTATTTCCGATAGCTTTCGCAGGATGACGAGCAGAAAGAGAGGTACCATCCAAAATCCCATCAAGAGCTCTCTGTAAATTGTACTTTTGAGGCGAAACCATAGTGGCGTTGTTGAGCAATAAGTTGGTGAAGTTGGTGAAATCCGTGAAATTTTGGTGTGAAAGTGTCGCATTTTGCTGCGCCCCCCTCCTAACAGGAGGGGCTAGACGATACCCGCCGATTAAGAGAAAGGATAAATTCTAACTTTGCTTGGCATGGTATGGTCTCCGAGATCAAAATAGTCATAAACATGTGCATGAATTTATGCTTAGATTGTTGCAAGACTTTCCAAGCTCGGAAAGGGAGGGGACCGGCACAGCCCGCTGACCTCCTATTTGACATGAAGCGAAAACTATAATGATTGTGGCTACCTGGCTGTGTCTATGACAGTATTGATTTTCCGTGTGAAGTTTGATGATAGTATCATGATTAGATTGATATAGGTAGTTGTGTGTTTATTCTCGAGATTGATGCGTTTTAGATAAATTCGATAAATTAGCTTAGTGGGGTGTCTGAGTTGAGGGACAAAAATACGGAATAGTGAACAAATTGAAATGTGTACTAGTAGCCCGACAATCAATGACGAGCTTCCAATGACTTCCAATGGCTTCCAACGTGACTTGTTCTTTCCTCTTCGTGTTTGCTTCATGTTACCACCATAGGCCATAATAGGCCATCATGCAGGAACACATGACTAATACGTCAGATTACACTTCCACAACTTCCTAAGGATGTGCCTAAATTTCCCTTCAGCTGTCGTTCAAGGAATCTGAAGTCACTGGTTTGCAAGGGAATGCCAGCGTCCCTACCGACAGAAGAGAATAAACTTCTTTACTAATTTGTACGACGGTAGTTAAAGAGATAAAGAAAAGCCTAGGTTTTAATCGAGCAAATCATCTCAATTTAATCATTTCTCCAAGCTTAGCACGAAAATTATTTTATTTTCAAATATTAAGATTGAAAAATTGTTTACTGTCCTCAGAAAAAGGTGTAATGTCTTCAGGTACGGTTCTGGTTACAGGGTAGGTTCAGTTGTTCAACTCTCACTTCCCCATTTCACACTTCACACTTCACACTTCAACATTAGGCTGATATCAATTTATGGTCTAGCGGTACAGGATATATAGGGTCTTTTACAACCCTAGCTCTTCTAGAAAATAATTATGAGGTCGTGATTGTTGATAGTCTGCACAATTCATCGAAAGTTGCTCTCGATCGAATTGAGTTACTTTGTGGCAAAAGGCCTGGATTTCATGAAGTTGATATCACCGATGAAACGGCACTGAACACAGTATTTGAAGCCCATAAAGACATCGACAGTGTGATCCACTTTGCTGCATTAAAGGTCAAAACAGTTCCGCTTAACACTCCAAGAGCCAAGGCTAATTTTACTCAGGCTGTTGGCGAATCTGCTGAGATTCCACTCGAGTATTATCGTACAAACGTTGGTGGAACTATAACGCTGTTAAAATGTATGGCCAAGTATGATGTGTCTACGATTGTCTTCTCTTCTTCAGCTACTGTTTATGGAGATGTCACTCGACTGCCAAATATGATTCCTATTCCTGAATACTGCCCTATAAGTCCTACTAACACGTATGGGCGAACTAAAAGCATGATCGAATCGATCATCACGGATCATATTGAGGCGCAAAGAAATAACCTCAAGAAGGCTGGGAAGCCTCATGAGCATTATAATGCTGCTCTACTCAGGTATTTTAACCCTGCTGGAGCTCACCCAAGTGGACTTATGGGCGAGGATCCACTTGGAATACCCTTCAACCTATTGCCATTATTGGGACAGGTCGCCACAGGGCAACGAGAGAAACTTCTGGTGTTTGGAAATGGTAAGAAAACCTTAACTTGTCTGACAGGAAACTACGCTAAGCCTTACAGACTACTCATCGAGAGATGGGACTGCCATTCGTGACTACATCCATGTTCTTGACCTAGCAAAAGGGCATATTGCAGCTCTGAACTACTTACAAAATAAAAAGCCTGGTGTTCGTGCCTGGAATTTGGGCTCTGGTCGTGGGTCCACAGTATTAGAGATGATTCATGCTTTTAGTCAAGTGGTTGGTCATCCCCTCAGCTATCAAGTTGTCGGTAGACGAGCTGGGGATGTCCTGGATCTCACTGCCAATCCTGCGCGAGCAAACGAAGAGCTTGGGTGGAAGACTGAGCGTAAGCTTGAAGATGCTTGTGTTGATCTTTGGCATTGGGTGAGTAATAATCCAAGTGGCTACCGCGAAGATCCCCCAGAGCCATTATTAAAGGCTTTGAAGAAACGTAAAGGTAACGAGCAATATTAAATTTGCTTGAACTTAAACTCTACAAAATCTATGATAGTTTAGATTCGAAAGAGGCGGGCTTGATCATCGCTTGTTATAGCGTTCCCTTTGACGTCTTGTAACTGTGATCTTCTCATGAAGACCAAAATTTTTACATAAATCTTTAATTTCAATCATTTCTCGGTGAATTACAGTCAAATATGAATTTTACATAAAAAAAATACAATCACTCCCATAAGCAAATTCGATCTGCTCACACATGTAAAGTGTCGGAACATGAAAATCAACAATTTTCGGCTCGATAAACACCAAGTTTTTAATTTCAAATTAATTTCACCGACAGACTCTAAAATTATATTTCTTTGCATCATTTGATTGATAAGTGTATAAATAATGATCTTGTGAATCGAATTTTATCTAAAAGGTACTAGTTGTGAAGTTATTTACGTTTAAAAATCTAATAATTTGCACCAGCCACCTACGCCACACTGAATTGGCCAATCAGAATCGCGATATTCGACCTCCAGCTGCCCAAACTTGTCCTTGGACTATGTGGGGACTATCGGCTGGCAACGTCGAACTCTTCACCTTCACGCGGTGCCGGCTGTAAACGCTCAATATGTTCTCTGCATATTTGAGATAGCCAAGATGTTATGGTTCGGCATAGACAGGCAAAGACTCAATTAATGGTACAATAAAGCTACAGATCTATCTAGCGATGTACAGAGTATTTATACAATTATTGAAGTCGTTAACCAAGTAGCGACGAGTCTCCCATATTACGTCATACTACAATAACTCCATGAATCCTTATCCTTACGCGCCTATTAACCACGCCACATAGTCTCATATAACACAAGAAGAGTCGCAATCGAATCGTTACCAACACAAGCATTTCATCTCCCCCATTCAGCGTTCACCGAAGCTCCAGACCATCCAACCCGAAGATGCCGCTTTTACCAACCCGCCGCTTTCTTTCCCCCGAAGTATCTAACTACGAATCCTACCGATATCTTCGCTTGCCGGACCTTCACGATCTTTTGCCTTGCTTTGGCGGGCCACTAACTGCAGTCCCACAATGATACGAACACCCGACGGAAGAAAAAACTCGGAGGGCACAAAGTTGGGGAGGTTGGAATGGCTTTGGACCGCCAGGTTTATCAGTGGATACGGGCGAGAAAAGAGAGGATAAGAACTTTGGCAAGGGAAAGGGACGAGGGGGATCTAAAGGGGGGGGGAGATCTAATCTTTCGTGGGGATTTTTGAACTTGGGAGTGTTGTGGGCGCCACGGTTTTTTCGGCTCGGTTAAGTGCTGCCACCACTTGATAAACTGGCTACGCTTCCTTTTGGAGGCGAGGAATACGGCATCGTTCGTGACGATGGTTTTCGGCGCAAGTCGAGTCACCGTCGTGGAAAATCTTTGTTGCGTAGACGTTCGTGGCGGAGAAGAAAGGAAAGGGAAGGCGCAGGGCGTCGAACCTTTGGCACAGTTGTGTCCTTTTGTTTTTGGGGGGGGGGGGGGCAAACACTGGCTAGCAATAGGCAGAGAATGTATGTCGTGTTAAGTCTTTAGGGTTCACCTACAGGTATCACGCCTTTTGGGTGCAGGGCTTGTGCCTGTTACGATTTAATTCAATCAGTTCAATCAATCTGTGGGAACTATCGTTGGTCGGATACAGCGATATCACAGCACGTGTACATACTATTCTTCCAGGGTAGGTTTTGTCCAGTGGAGCAAAAAGCGGGGGCTTCTGAGAGCCATCATCTCCTGATTCGGTATCATATCAATAGACATCAATTTTTTAATATTCATTTAATAGATTTGACAAGGATTATTTGTTGAATATTCATGCGACAGTGGAATTAAGAGTATACTTCATACCAGTTACTAAATCAGCTGTGTATGGATACTTGCTCTCGAAATCAGTTTCTTAACAATAGAATTATGAATCTATGTATTATTGTAGTTGTTATATCTTCTAAAAAACTTGCCCATACTTTACAATTAGAGAAAGTGAGAAATACTAATCGAGACACGTGATACAAATACAGAGATATCAAATGACTTTCAACATTATTTATATGGTGTCTTTATCCGGCCGAGATTTTGTCCACTACGCTAATTATTGAAGCTAAACCAAATCGAGTCATTTTATTTCCACTTCTAATTTTCTACTCTTGCTAATATGCAAAATGATTGCTGTTGCATTTTCATCTATGGTTTCATATGCCTCCTCTATCACACAAAATAGCCTCATAACTTCCTACTAATTAGTCTTTCCAACCTTTTCGGCTTCGTAGTATCATCCCAAGTCCATGCTTTTTTCACCTCCTCTTAAAGTTCGTCATAGGACCACTGCTGTTTTCCACCATCCAGTCTCGAATAATGTTACC
The DNA here is from genome assembly GCA_022627015.2 of Podosphaera aphanis. Classification (NCBI taxonomy): domain Eukaryota; kingdom Fungi; phylum Ascomycota; class Leotiomycetes; order Helotiales; family Erysiphaceae; genus Podosphaera; species Podosphaera aphanis. The sequence continues at coordinate 12,584 of JAKRRZ010000905.1, forward strand.
GTGTGTAGTCCTTCACTCTATCTCATAAATGCTTTATTGGGTCAAGGTCGTGGTAAAGCGGCCACTCGATTGTGGTGATGAACCTCTCCCGTTATTCGTAAAAAGTGCAAGCTCAAGAATACGCAAAACATCTCCAGTATATCCATTCAAGATATTGTCTCAACTTTACTGCTTTTTAATCATCAAGCCGATGGTAGAGATTCTTTAACTATACTGATCGGATGATTAGTCCACTGAGCCTTTGAGCTAAAGATTAGGTTAAAGACCTTTCGGGTAGCTCACTTTCTTGGATACAAGTCAATTTTAGGCCAAATCTTATCGTTGTAGAGAAAGTCCATCCAGTTCTCATCGGTCCAGCTTATTTCTTCTACTCTTTTCAGATCAAGGGGGCTTCTTCAGCTTCTTCAGTAACGGATGAGGTTTGTATTTTCTTCGTATTTTATACTTTTTGGGAATATTAGAATGCAGATATTTTCAATATGGACGTAAATAGTCTTGCGGTTGAAGTTGATGATGGCTGCAATGATGGAGAGCGATGTTGATGATAGGGACGTGAAAATCGGCAGCTACCTAACGATTCAGGCAAAATCTTCAGGCTTCAGTTAGCCTTGAAACTAGCAGAGATTTTTAGGAGCTAGTAGGGATTAAACCCCTGAAGCGAGGGTTTTCTCCACTGGACAAAACCTACCCTGGAGGAATAGTACTACTGCTGGCCCGCATAAAGGTCGTTTTGCTTGAGGATATGCAAGTCTATATGCAGGTGAAAATTCTTTTCCTTGGTCAAAGCACAGAGAGAGGGGAAGGAGAGAAGGTATGAAATTTCGCTGAAAGCCATTCCTCCCGACTTTAAGATCAGTTTCGCTTCACTTTCATTCATCACCTAATACTATCTAATTTCACTGTTGACGGCGCTATAGACGAAAAAATCCACTTTTGAGTGGAAAATATGAAACTGAGCAGTTTATTATTCACACTTGACAAAGTTCAAGTTACTAAAATAATTTTTCGTTAAGTTAAAACGTATTTAGTAGACGTCAAAAATGAATGAAAGTGATATGGAAACTACTCTCAAAGCCGGGGGGAATGGCTCTCAGCGAATTTTCAGACCTTCTCGCCTTTCCCTCTCTCTATGCTTTGACCAAGGAAAAAGAATTTTCACCAGCACATGAACTTGCATATCCTCAAGCAATTCGACCTTTATGCGGGCCAGCAGTAGTACATGTAACATGATGTTTTCGAGGGCTGACCCTTAAAAATCCTATACCGATTTTCTCGCTTAAAATGTGGTGTATGCACGGAGGAAAGCTGATCAAAATTTTGCAACGAAATCTTAATTTTACCGGTCTAACAACGTCCTACTTACCCCCTGATGAATTACATGTCAGTGTCCTGATATGTCATGTATTATTGACCAGCTCAGTGGCTTGGCCAGCTCAGTGATACTGTACATTAAGGATACGTGTAAAATTGCAACATTAATTTATGACGCTAATTATTTGATGGGTATTCTGAACACATGACGATATTTCAAGGAGGCCATTCTTTATTAAGATATCGTTGTCGGTGAGGGTAGGCCAATTCAATATAGTAATATCGGAAATGCCTTTTACGATATTACAGGAGTCTGGGTCGTCTAGAAGGATATGTTTGCTATGGGAAAATTTCTTTTTAAGCTTGCTCTACGGCCTGTGGGCAACTTGACTTCAAATTTGGGCCATGGACGTTCTGAAAACCTGTGCGTTGAGTCGGGCGGCACCATTGATAAGCTCGTCGGTAATTTCATCAGCCTCAGCTAGTTCGTAGACCCGCCTCGTGTTTTTGACGTATGCATCTGATGAGCTTTTCTAGCTTGATCATCTCAGACTTTCCTCCCCACCTTTCGAGGTTCCGCATCGTCCGACCACTCACTGCCTTCTACCATCTAATCTCGCATCATGGTCTATGTACATATATGTAGTTCTTAGGACTGTCTCATACATGCCGGTTGGCTTGGAGTCGGAATCTGGCGGCCATTCCATCGTCCTCTCCTACATGTTATTCGTAGTGCACGCTCACACGGTTGCAGGCGTGTTGTCTCAGCCATAGGTAACAAAGCCAAAGTTTTGTCCAAACCAGATTTACGAGTGGCAAGAGTAGCTAGCAGAGGGAAGGAAGGGACTTTATTTATTCTTTCAGGGCAAAAAATAAGATCTTTCGGCTATTCCACTTTTCTATTATCGGCTTAGGTGGTATCGAATTCTTCATTTATGGTCAGTGTGTTGGGAATGAAAGGTACCAAACTTAAATTCCATCGCCAGCTCTCTGGAGGCCAGGCTTTGCCGACTTCATCGTGGCGTGATAAATTTGTGCGGCAATGAAGACACTGCGATCTCTATTGTAATTAAGGCAGTACATCACTGCATCTCCTCCATTATCCCTGATATACAGTAGCGTCTAAAAGTGCGCAATGAAACCACTACGTTGACTAAATTTTGCTGTAACTCTGCAACAACTTCTTCAAATTTAAAAATTCTAGGTTCAAATAAAATCTAAGTCATTTCTTGAATAAG
>JAKRRZ010000906.1:0-15123 GCA_022627015.2 Podosphaera aphanis
GTTCAATGTATAATGAATGGCAATTAGAGTAGAAGTTTTAAAAATAAAATAGATTTTTCTACGTGGGGACATTTTGGTGGGGTGCGCGAGAACACTATGTGCGCGAGAACTATATAGCCGAGCTTAATGGATCTGCTGCTCTAATCGGGATAAAAGTACGAAGATTCTAAACTACAGAAGAGACTCTGAAGGCTAGATCTCCTAATATAAATATAATTACATCATTCTGTGATGGTCTGTCCATTACACTAATAGCCGAGCTCATATCATATGACATCATGTCATTGTTGTGACAGAGTCGTAACAGAGGAGCAGACATATCGACATCTAGAAGCTACAATCGATGAGTAGAGTGTGGTGGGTAGCATGCTACTGATATCCTATATATTTTGCATCATTCAAGTAAAATTCTGTTGATATATGATCTCTAACCGTCGATGAAAAGCAGTTTCCCACTCTCCCTTGACATGGATATTGTTTCTTGTCTTGGGCCCAAATATTTGTGTTTCATCAGTAATAAAGTATTAGAATATATATTTATAAACTGGGTCAGCAGCATCCAAAGCATTATGGCGCAGTGGAAGCGCGCCGGGCTCATAACCCGGAGGACTCTAGATCGAAACTAGATAATGCTATAGATGCGAGTTATCTGACCTACCAAGGCCCGAAAATCCATCTGAATTTACTAATCTTGAGAGAGCTAGCGACGTTGGATGGTCACAATTCTATTTTTCTTGGCAATAATAATGGGATTGCACGAGAATGACATGCTAAAAGGATAAACTTATCCACAATTATAGTGGTCTATACCTATTGGCATCTATATCCTACACGCCGGTCATTTAACGATATTTACCTCTATAAGGATAAATCTCAGTTTCATGGTTCGCAAGATTTTTCCACACCAAAATATCCTTACAGATCCCTATTAAGGCCTGAGGCTCCACATATTTTCCAGGCCAACACCATCAATTCTTCCCGATCATGACCGAACAATTCCCCCAACGAAAGACTAATCTCTCCGCAAAATATCATGAGTGAAGGATTTTCCAGCAAAATATATCCCCATTAGGCGCTTTCTTTAGATATCTTACAACCTCCTCCACTTTCTAGATTATATAGATGTCGCGTAGAGGTTCTTATGACCAGCGTTTTATGATTTGGTGATAGGATTTGGCCATAGGATACGCCGGCGTTAACTTGTTTTCACAACATTATGGTACTTGTACTTTGACTTCAATCTATCTCTATTCTATTCAAGGACAAGATACTTGTATTAAAAATCCTTAAATACACGTGACTATATCCTTGTAAATTTATATTACTTTGCTGACCAGACTAATCTGAGGTACGATGGCGATAGAACGATATCTCTAACGATCAAGATTAGTCGTGTGGTAATCACATGTGTATATCCTTAAGGATAACCTATCTATAAGGATATGAATTGCGGTCCGACGGGTATTCTTATATCGAGGTTTGATAGTATGGGAATTTGGCCCAGCCAATTAGAGATAGATAAAGCAGCATATACTCTGAAAATCATTGTCAATTCGCTGGATTTTCAGGCCATTACGATTGTTGATCAGTGGCCCATTATCATGTGTGGCCCACTACTGTACTGGTATCTTATGACATACGTTACACTTGTGTTATTTTTGACAATGGAGTCAGGATTTGATGGTTTTGAATTTAGATTCCTCAATTTTGACGCTCACAGAACTACGGAACAGCATTTAAATCGCCCGAAAATTTGTTGTGTGATGGTGTAGATATGAAACTTTAATCATATCGAATCCGATTAAGACATATACCTAAGTAACTACTCAATATGATCGAAAACTCGAATGCACGGAATGGCCACCAAGATTCTGAGTCCGAGTTGCATAAATACCTATAAAGCGATTGATAGAAAGGTGATTATACACAGCTATGGTAATGATGTTTTGTACATCGAAATTTGTCTGTTAAAGCTCATGCCTAAGCTCATCCATTAAATCTAGAAGTATTTTCGGAACGAAACACAAGCCTTTGAGACTTAATTCGTTCCTACTTTCCCTCAGTTTCTATCAGCACTTGATGTTCTCCGATATTTGATGAATTATTTTTGACGGGATCTAGGTATAAAATACCTGCCCTTTCGAGATTCTAATGTCGAGTAAATGTCGGAATTTTTTAGCTTTCAATATCTTTTTTTTGTGCTTCATAGCGCTTTCCTCTGAACGCCCATACTCCCCAGTTTCCACAGCTCAAATCCATAGGATCATAATCATTGATATCCCACTTTAGGCTTCGGAATTTGTTCTCTCCGGGCTCCATCAGGATATCCATTTCTCCGTGACAATTTTTCATGACCCAATCAAAATCTCGTTCCATGTCAAACTGTGTATAGCCTGTAGCCAAAATAGGCACTTTAGTTTCTAGCAACAGTGGCAATGTTTGCTCCCACTCATTTGAGCATACTGGATGGCCGAGTCCTGGGTGGAAGAGCACGAAGCAGTCAAAATAAGGGTCAAATGGGTAAAAATGACCAGCTTTATGAAGTGTGTGATAATACTCCACAAAAGTGCTAATTTTCATCTGGGAAGAAATTCGATCTTCTACTATTGCGCCAAATGGATTATCTGAGGTGCGTTCTGGTAATGGGAACTCTTGATCTCGATTGGCCATACTCTCTGGGCCTATAAAAATCAGGTGAAAGATAGATCTGGGGAAAAGGTATGCTAATTGCATCCATGCATCTCGTGGGAGGGAAGATTCAGCTCGTGCACCAAGAATGAATATTCTCACAGGAGGTGCTTTTAGTCGGAGGCCCTTAATTCCTGGACCAGCGCCTGATTTTGCTGGATGAAGGTTGTACCTTAAGGCTGAGGAAAATTAGTTTGACTTAAAAAATCATGAGAATACGTACCACTCAAGCTTTTAAGGCCTTCCCCGGTCAGCCTTCCGCCTCTCTTAATATTATATGGGCTGAATTCATGCAAGATACTCCCAATCGTAATAGGATAGGTCAAAAGCTTTGTGACGTGTCTTAGACTTCTTTCGTTATTGATAGCCTCAAATTCTCTTGAGTAAAGAAATGTGTCCCAATTAGTCATGTTGACCATCGCTTCCTCAATTTGGTATGTCGGAAAGGTAAATTCCGGAAAGAAGCGTCCAGATCGTAAGTCGTGATCATCCTCATTAACCTGCCTTAATAAATCGCATACTTCTAGGTGCGCCTCATAGTCATCTGCCCAATGTTCTTCAGAACATGATACCGGTATGCCACAGTCTGGGCACTCATAACTCACATGCGCTGGTGGTAAGGGGCCATTGACCGATTTTCTGTTTTCTAGATCATTTGGACTTGAGGGAACTCGGATTTGGTGATGATCTGGATGCGAGCAATATGCATTATTCTTAAGGAATGCTGCCCGCTTTCTAATAGCAGGTATTGGGGATTTTGAAAAGGGATGAAATAGATCGTCACCGGCTAAGACTGGCGTCCCTTCTTTCGTTTGGGAGGCTGCCGTAGATTGAAACCTAGCGCGATGTTGGATAGCTTGGGGGCGATGAGGATTGAAAATGGGTATCGAGATTCGTTTACATGATAGTAGTTGTTGGGGGCTTTGAAATTTTATTTGGACTCCAATTGCTCGGGTTAGTGTCCTGGTTGAACCCACGTTCAAAAAGACATTAGCCCGGCGTCTGAGGGGATGCTTAGTTCTAAGAACTTTAGAGCAGTCATTGCATGTGTAAGATATAAGGCTGAACATTCTGGAAATCATCAGCATTGTTGAGATCAATGGTCGATACCTGGGCTGGGATATTGACCTATACCTAATGAGGTCAAGCTCTGAATTGATATCCTTGGCAGGTTGAAGTTTAAACTAGTGTAAGTGTTGCAAGCGATTTCATTCAATTAGCGTGGGGTGACGTACAACCATTACACTAGTCTTAGATGCTTAAATAGGCCAATGATAATTTCAATCGATCGTCTCCAAGCCAAAAACTTTTTAACGCGACACAACCATAAATTTGCTTGTTGACCGGCATGACATGAGCTGTCTAAAGGCGGTTTCGCCAGCTTCTAAAGACCCCGACAACTTGGTGAAATAAGGTTACATCTGCGCAAACTAAGGATAGACGTAGCCGCCTCGATAGACGCTCTATTGAAAAAATGGCTACGACTTCGTCGATGTTCATGTACAGCTTAACGCTTCAGCCTCCTACAGTCATCACTCAAGCTATCCTAGGTCAATTTGCCGGAACGAAGGAACAGCAGATTATCACAGCTTCAGGCTCCAGACTTACATTACATCGTCCGGATCCTTCTCAGGGAAAGATTATCACCACTCTTTCCCACGATGTATTTGGGATTATTAGGGCGCTTGCAGCATTTAGGCTAGCGGGAAGTAGCAAGGGTAAGTCTTAAAACCCTTCACATTAGATGTCACTTAGTGATTTTAAGTACGAATGGCAGCGCGGAACTTATTATCACGGTGAAATAACAGACGATGCATTTCAGTATGAAATATGTGAGATGTAAGGTCATGGCTAAATAAAATTTGTAGATTACATAATTGTCACTTCTGACTCTGGTCGTATCGCCATCATTGAGTTCATACCTACACTAAATAAATTCAACCGCTTACATCTAGAGACCTTCGGCAAGTCTGGAGTTCGGAGAGTCGTGCCTGGTCAATATCTAGCAGTCGATCCCAAAGGTAGAGCCTGTCTAATCTCTTCTGTGGAAAAAAATAAACTCGTTTATGTCCTCAACAGAAATGCTCAGGCAGAACTCACGATATCATCACCACTGGAAGCCAATAAGCCCCAAACCCTAGTCTTAAGCTTAGTCGCTTTAGACGTCGGTTACGCAAACCCTGTATTTGCAGCATTAGAGGTCGACTACGGAGAATCAGACCAAGATCCTTCGGGACAAGCATTTGAAGAAATCGAGAAGCTATTAGTTTACTATGAACTCGATCTCGGGTTGAACCATGTAGTCAGAAAGTGGTCTGACCCTGTCGACCGCACAGCTACCATTCTATTTCAAGTTCCAGGAGGTACTGATGGCCCCAGTGGTGTTTTGGTTTGTGGAGACGACAATATTACATATCGCCATTCAAATCAAGAAGCATTTCGTGTCCCAATACCTCGTCGACGAGGTGCGACGGAAGATCCCCAGAGAAAACGATCTATCATTGCAGGTGTTATGCATAAATTGAAAGGTGCTGCTGGAGCCTTTTTTTTCCTTCTCCAATCAGAAGACGGGGACTTATTTAAAGTTACAATCGAAATGGAAGAAGACGAAAATGGCCAACCGACTGGTGAAGTAAAGCGTCTGAAGATAAAGTACTTTGACACTGTTTCAATTGCATCCAGCCTATGTATCCTGAAAAGTGGATTCCTCTTTGTCGCGAGTGAATTCGGAAATCACCAGTTCTATCAATTCGAAAAACTCGGTGACGATGATGACGAGACAGAATTTACCAGTGACGAATTCCCCATAGATCCAACTGCACCCCACACGCCTATATACTTTCATCCCAGGTCGTCGGAAAATTTAAGCCTTGTTGAGAGCATCGACTCATTAAACCCGTTAATGGACTGCAAAGTAGCTAGTCTATCTGACGAGGATACCCCACAGATTTACACAATTTGTGGCACAGGTGCACGAAGCTCATTTCGAACACTGAAGCATGGACTTGAAGTCAGTGAGATTGTCGAATCGGAACTTCCTGGAGTGCCATCTGCCGTCTGGACAACGAAACTAACTCAGAATGATACTTATGATGCATACATTATATTATCTTTTTCAAACGGTACTCTCGTCCTTAGTATAGGTGAAACAGTTGAAGAAGTTACCGATACTGGGTTTCTGTCGAGTGCCTCTACTCTAGCCGTTCAGCAACTGGGCGAAGATGGTTTGATTCAAGTTCACCCCAAAGGTATCAGGCACATCAGGGCAGATAGACGAGTCCACGAATGGGCAGCTCCTCGCCACCGCTCAATTGTTGCTGCCACAACTAACGAACGCCAGGTAGCCATCGCTCTTAGTTCTGGTGAGATTGTTTACTTTGAAATGGATTCTGATGGATCGCTAGCTGAATATGACGAAAAGAAAGAGATGAGTGGGACAGTGACATGCTTAAGTCTAGGTGAAGTTCCTCAAGGACGTGTTCGAAGCCAATTCCTTGCCGTCGGTTGTGATGACTCGACTGTTCGTATACTCAGCCTCGATCCTGATTCAACTCTCGAAAATAAGTCTGTTCAAGCTTTAACTTCTGCGCCCTCTGCGTTGTGTATCATGACTATGGCCGACTCGTCCTCCGGTGGTTCATTTCTTTATCTCCATATCGGTCTCTACTCTGGAGTTTACTTAAGAACAGTGCTCGATGAGATAACTGGTGAGCTCTCTGATACACGGACTCGCTTCCTTGGTCCAAAGCCGGCAAAATTATTTCGAGTTTCAGTCAAAGGCCAAACTGCAGTCCTTGCCTTGAGTTCTAGGCCTTGGCTTGGTTACTCTGATCCAGTGACAAAATGCTTCATGCTTACACCACTTAATTATCGTGGTCTTGAGTGGGGCTGGAATTTTAGTAGTGAACAATGTACCGAGGGTATGGTTGGTATTCAAGGGCAAAACCTCAGGTTCGTCTAAATATTTCTTATTCAGTGATCCTCTAATACTATGATGAATTAACTTTTCTTAACAATTATGATGAGTAAAATCATAATTCCAATTGTTCCTTCTGAAATATATTTTCTGAATGCATTGAATTACGGGATAACACCACTCGGGTTAGAAGCTAATCCCTAACAGGATTTTTTCAATTGAGAAACTTACGGACAATCTTCTACAAGAATCAATCCCGCTTACCTACACTCCACGCCGACTCGTCAAGCATCCAAAAAATCCTATATTCTACACAATTGAGTCTGATAATAACACTTTATCACCAGCTACCAGAACAAAACTTTTGGAAGATCCTGCGATCGTGAATGGTGACGCTACAATCTTACCACCAGACGAATTCGGCTACCCACGAGCCAAAGGACATTGGGCATCATGTATATCCATCATAGACCCAATTATCGAAAAGCGTGTCCTTCATCGGATAGACTTCGAAGATAATGAAGCTGCCGTCACTTTGGCCACAATAACATTTTCTAGTCAAGATGATGAGACTTTTTTGATTGTCGGTACCGGGAAAGATATGATTGTTAGCCCTCGATCATCTTCCGCAGGATACCTCTATGTCTATCGATTCCACGAAAACGGAAAAGAGATCGAATTTATCCATAAGACTAAGGTAGAGGAACCCCCAATGGCACTATTAGGATTTCAGGGACGATTGCTGGCTGGAGTTGGTAAAGACTTGCGTATATATGATCTTGGGATGAGACAACTTCTAAGAAAAGCACAGGCTGAAGTTGTTCCAAATTTTATCGTGGGTCTTCAGACTCAAGGAAGCCGGATTGTTGTCAGTGACGTACAACAAAGTGTGATGATGGTGGTATACAAATTCCAAGAGAATAAACTCATTCCGTTTGTGGATGACACAATTGCTAGATTTACTACTTGTATGACCATGGTGGATTATGAGACTGTAGCTGGCGGTGATAAATTTGGGAACTTATGGCTTGTTCGCTGTCCATCTAAAGCCAGTGAAGAGGCTGATGAAGAAGGCTCTGGCGCTCATCTCATCCACGAACGATCCTATCTTCAAGGTGCTCCTCATCGCTTGACACTAATGGCTCATTTCTTTTCACAAGATATACCGATGAGCATCCAAAAAGCAAACTTAGTTGCTGGCGGTCGTGAATGTATTCTTTGGGCTGGAATACAGGGCACCCTTGGAATTCTTATTCCATTTATTAGTCGAGAAGATGTTGACTTCTTCCAGACACTGGAGCAACATCTAAGATCTGAAGATACGCCTCTGGCTGGAAGAGATCATCTTATTTATCGAAGCTATTATGTTCCAGTAAAAGGTGTAATAGATGGAGACTTGTGTGAGAGGTATACTCTTTTACCTGCAGATAAAAAGCAAATGATAGCCGGTGAACTAGATCGATCCGTGAGAGAAATTGAGAGGAAAATATCAGTAAGTTGATCTTATATCTATTGACAATAAAATTAATGATATCGTAGGACATACGAACCAGGGCTGCTTACTAAAGTAAAGTCATGTTTGGGGGCTCGGTTGGTGTTCGGTTTGGTGTTATGTTTATATCCCTACAAACCAAAATAGTATTGTGTTATTAAGTTTAATGTCAATTATGAAACCAGTATAATTACATGTAGAAAGACTGTTCTCAAAATCAACTCTAACTTTTGTTTCTTTCTTTCTTTAAACGGTCATTTTGTAATACTTTAAAAATTTAGGTACTTTCTTTCACTGTCCACTGATGATATGATATACTATTTTAAAACAAATTTTTCATCCAATACGAGAAAGAACTACAGTGGAATCGGGGTGGAGAATAGTTTATTGACGGGAAGAAAGTGCTATCGCGATTCAACAAATAGAGAACGATCCATTCTATCCCTGAAACGTTGCAAGCTAACCCCACGGCAATGCACCAGCGACCTACCAGCCGCCTCTGTCGCAACCGATCATACGATTTGGATCGGCACCTGGCAGTCCGAGACCGAGCTGGACTCGACGTCGCAGCCCGCATGAGCATGGCGCGAGAACCTGGTGTACCGGCGGGGATTGAGAGCCGACACGGAAGAGGAATGCAGTGCACGCACTGACAGACGTTTCCCATAGCGTACCTACGACGTACCTGGCACACTCTGTTCGGATAGACGCTCTTGGGATCATTCATCCTTGTCGACTATATCTGTGTCTAGGAGCAAGTTGCTAGATATCAGGCCAAGGAGTCACGATGTTCGGCGAGGGCAGTTGATGATTCGCGGCATGGGACCCTCGCTTTGAGAAGCAAACATGTGAATAATCTCTGTGAATCATGTGATTCATACGTTGCCCGAATATAAAATACTAGAATGAATGATACATGTACTTCATTTACTTGAGTTGTAAAAGAAGGGACTTCAGGTTTATTCAACGCCAAAGATCCAATGCTTGGCCACCTGCTCTTATTTTTCCTAAAGTTCGTTCCTGAGCACTTTGCAACCAGAACTCAGTGATCTTGCATCACCTATAGTACATAATTTTTGTCTTTCCAACGTGTGATAATAGTACAGCTCGCTGTGTATATATATTTATTTAATCAGCGTAAAATACGGAAAATAAGGATAATTCCACTTTCAATCCTTACTATCCAAGTGCTCCGATAAAGCTTTGCGGCAAAAGTTTTCCGCGTCGTTCCGTCAAATCTTGTTTGTTTAAAACGAGACAAGATTGATGCATGAATCGCTCACCATCGGAATGGCCAGCCGTATGGCTACATTTTTTTCAACAGCTGAGCAGCTGTAAAGTATAAGGAGTTAACTGCTAGCAATCTTAAGGTGCTAGAGTCGAAGGTTAGCAAGAGATTTTGGCATAATTGTTCAGTATTTCAGAAGTATTTCATTGATTAAAGGGTTAATTTTGCGAAGGAAGAAACTAGGCTAAAATTGCACTAGATTTGATAAACTCACCAGTTTAAATTAACCATGGGCCTGATAGTTTGAGAATCTAGACATTTAAGGAAGTGGTTTGGGCGTTGATAGGTGGCGGTTGAAAACTCATCATCAACTCAATGAGATGTCTGGTAAATAGATACTGACATGTTGCTGTGATTAGAGAGCCCTTCAAATTAAACCGCAGATTTTTAATTGACTGGTTTGAAAAATAAATTCTCAGATTTAGAATTTCTTCAGGTCGTATCTTGGATGAGATAACTAACTCAATGAAGGGTTTCATTCACAAAACCCTGAGGAAGCCAAAGTCCAGATTGAGTCACAGACCTGATTTTTTTGGGTTAGAGTACTAGTAGCTGTGAAAATGCTACTTTTTGTTTCCACTAGAGCTGGATTGTCTCTTATTTTCAGCGCAGAACCACGTCCCGCTATTTTATCACGTGACCTTAAATTCCTGCAAATCTCTTCGTAATCAGGATCGCCAGGGTACACACGAATAAGACCAAACCGTCTTGGATAGGTGTCTGGTGATGGTGGTTCCCTCACAATGGTAGTAGTTGAATCTTGGGTCTCACAGATAAAAACCCCATCTACAAAGTGTTTAGGCAGAGGTGCTAGTTTCTGACCAGGGCTACACAGAGGATCTTGTTTCCACTTCATCTTACAGTGTGGCGCACTCTGGGGGATACGAAGTTCCCTGTAGACAACAACCATTTCAATCCCCTTCAGATGGGGGAATTTTGGCACGACGCACATAAACTCGGTGACCTATACAGGTTAGAAGCGTCAGCAATGTACTGAGGTTTCTGATATTTTTTTACCTTAAGAAAGAATAGATCAAGGCCAAGAAATTGCTTCTTATTGTTTTCGATGGCCTCTTCCATGGGCTGAGTTTCGTGAGGAAGTTGTTCACGTAAACTAGGGAGATTTCCATCTAACAGAAGAAAAAATCCTTTACAAGTGCTCCATACTCCCTTTTTCTGGGGTACGGTTAAAGCCTCGCGTTCCCAGGTAGTGTCTGTAACAAGTTGTAGCCCCAGTAGAAATCAGTCAAGGAGAAAACTTACATTGAGAAAGTTGTAAATCTTTCTCCCCGAGGAGAATAGCAGCATGAGTGCTTAGCATCCACTGATCGTCACCACCTTTCTGCCCAGTCGCTTCATCATTGATAGTATCATATCTATACCCGACAATACATCTGAAGAGCTCTGCAATCTCTGTTTTTTTCGGTTCAGGCATCTGCTGAAACCACCTCAATAAAATGGGAAGATTTGGAAGCATTGAGTTCTGCTGATCCTTTTCTTTTTTAAGTTGAATATGTGTTGCTGGCTCTGTTTCTTGTAATATGGTCTCCTTGTTCCAATATTTGTCTTTCTGCACCGAAATTTCAGCTTTCCTGTTCTCTATAGGCAATCTCTCTTTTGATGCCGCATTTAGATTTGTTACTATATCTGGAGAAAGATGATCAATATTTAAGCACTGTTTTTTTTGGCATTGTAACCCTTCTCCTTTGTGCTTTTGAAGAGCCTCATCCGGTTTCTGTTCCGCGAGTTTATTTGGTGATTGATGGACAGCTTCGTTTTTATGTTTTATGCTCTGCCTTTTCATCGACTGTAAAACTTCAGGAAGACATCTGTTGCTTGAGATATGATCACCCGATGCTGGTTTTTTGATATTATCTTCAGTTATTGGAATCTGATTTGAAGGATCAAGTGGGGAATTTCCACAACAATTTCTCCCTTTGGATGATCTACACCATTTATCTTTCTTCGGATTCCCTGTTTCGATGCTTCCTGAACTGTTGCTTGAGACGTATTTTTTAGTACTGATTTCATGAGAGTTATTCGATATTAAAGTGGCAATGTCCTCGGAAGAAAATTCGACTTCGGATTTACCTAGGGATACAGAACTGTCACCAATCCTTCTTTTTTTCTTGTATGTTCCTGCACTACATTCATCGATCGATTTAAATTCGCTAAATTTAGAGGTAGATGAAGCTTCACTTTTTCGGCGTCTTTTCTCATGAATTTCACGCTGAATAGCATAGCGACGATCCGTTGGACTATTCCGTGAGACATTTTTAGACACGTCATTTCTTGGGTGATGCCAGTCAAGTATCGGTTCCCGCTGAGCCTGTGAATTTTTAGACTCTTTAAAGGTACTTACATCTTTCAGAGTCAAGCTTGAAGCAATTTTGTCACTGTTAGGATTAGATGAAACGCGGCCTCTTTTATCCACAACAGGTGCTTCTGAGTTTCCCGAAGGAGTTGACGCTATGCTTTTTCGCCTTCTCTTTTCCAGTGCCCTGCCGTCTTTTAGTTCTCTTCCAGAAACAAGCTTTCTTCGAGGTTTTAAGGCGGGCTCGTTCTCTGATACAGTTGATCTATCAGGGCTGGCCTTGAAATGGATGGGATGAGGTTCAATATCTGATAGCAATGCTGATATTCCACTTTCGGCTTTAATTCCTCTATGGACTACTTTCATTTGATTGTGCATTTCCTGAATGTGAGAACTGGAATCAGACTTTTCACTTGGAGCCTTAATGAGGCCTCCATTTCTCAGTTTTGAGCCAGCGAGAAGATTTCTTTCCCAACGAGAGACTCGCTGATCTTCTCTACGTGATTTGCCAGAATCATGATCTGAGCCTGAGCGGTCCCGGACTGATTCGGGGGATTCCGATACCCGATGAGAGGTCCTATGATTCTTTTCGTAAGCCTGAGATGCTTTCATTAAAATCTGGACCTCTTCCTTCCATTTCTGACCACCTCTTCGCCTAGCGATATCAAGGTATTTTTCGCCTTTAATTCGTCGTGTTGGGTTAAATCTAGAGTTACCTAAGAATAATTTTACAACTTCCAGATGATGATCTCTTCCAATTGCAGCAAGTATCGGGGTCGAGTATTCGATCGGCAGACCAGCCATTGGATTTGGATCAGGATCAAAATCGCCGAGTGCAAATAAAATATTGATAACAGCATCATGGCCTCCTTTTGCAGCGTTAAAAAGTGTTAGTGGATCATTCAGACTCGGCCTGACATCTAGGACTCGAGATACTGTAGCTATATCACCATCCCTGGCAGCGACCCGCAGAGCATCTAAGTCAAATGTCTGATAAAGAACTCGTTCAGTGGTCTTCATTAGCGATCGGGCAGTGCCAACTTTACGATTGGTGGATCCAAAATTAAATGCATTTTTATGCGATAGAGAATGAATGTGACGTGGTCCATATTTCGTGTTTGACGAGGTTTTTCCGGTGTCATCTATGATCTGGTCTTCTTGCGTTCTTCTTGTACCTTCAGCTGTAAACTTTTCTTTCGCAGAAATGACAGCTTTTTTCATCTCAGATACAAGGTTTAATGTTTCTTTGTCTTTTAGATTGTCTTGCTGATTAAGAAGGTCTAAGGGATCGCTCCCAGCTTGGTTTGGCTTGCAAGGGTTCGCACCAGCATTTAAAAGTAGACGGACAACCTCAATGTTTTTATTATCTATGGCATCATGTAATGGAGTATCTTTGACTGTATTAACACAGTCTAGTTCACAATTTCCAGTATCCAATAAAAATTTTACTATACTCGTCAAGCCTTCTAAGCTGGCGATATGAAGGGGCGTATTCAAAGCATTATCTGGGACGTTCAGATCCTCTGGGCACTCTGCATACCGTCTTTTGACAAGCTCCAGTTTTCCTCGAGCACATGCAACAGCAAGAGGGGTCTGACCAGAGGAATTGACATGCTTCTTATGCGGAGGTAATCTTGCTGATAATGTTGATGAATCTCGGGTAGTAGGTAATGTCATGTTTCGTGATCGCGAGCTTTGAGGACGCGAATTAGCACTGGTTGACGAGTCGTCAGAGTAATTAAATTCAGCTGGCTGTAGTGGGGCTGGCACGCGTTTCTTTTTTTGACTTAAGCTCCGGCAGGATTTCGTAGATAATTGGGTTGTTGGACCGCGTTTGTATATTGAATGGTTTGGAGAAACAGATCTCGGTGGCTTAATTGGTAACGCAGTATCCGTTTCGAAGCCTGAAGATGGATCGTTGTGTCTAAGTGATGTAAGGTTACAATCCGTACTCTGCTGTTTTCCGGACAGCTCTTCTACTTTATCTGTATCATGAGTGATCCTTGAATGATTTTTCGTGTTCCTGTGGGACAAAGCTCGGTCGAGTGACCTGGCTTTAGCTTGCGTAGTCAAACAGGATTCATGGCGAGGCGAAGGAGACCTGGAGGTCTCTGAATCGGATGATATTGCATTTTTTTGCCGCTGATGATTTTTTGCACCTTGAGAAGTTGTAACCTCACCAGCTGCGCTGGAATTATCGACTGGATGTTTATTTTTAGGTCGTTTCCTCTTTCCTAAAGAGGAAGCTGTACCTTTATTTTCGTGAGCTTCACTAGGCACTGATTCTCTTTTTAAGGCCTTATCGACGACTTGAATGTTCGGAGCATCTCTCATACTATCATCTCCGCTGCCGTGCTCCAATTTGACAAAATTTCGAATTTCGGATGTCGAGCGATCAAGCTGATGTAGGACTATTGTCTCAGCTTCTGAATCGCTCTTCAGCTCACTCTCATTATTGAACTCCATGGTAGATTCTGTTACTTTCCCAGCGTTATCCTGGCTGGGTGGCGACGGTTTTATTCGACAAGCAGTACCGGACGGGAAGTTGTTCAATTCATCGAGTTGATTCACAGGCGCATTTAACGATTGATCAGGTCCAGGAATGAATATTTGGCGTGTTGCAGGCTTTTCATTCGTCTCATTCAGTCCTTAATCTTACTCGGCTAAACACGATCATCACCACCATACAAGAAGATAGATGGGCAGTTTCCAGGATGAAATGGATCATTGATAACATTCGAGATTTAGTCATGGTACGGCGGCACGGTAGAAGAAAAGAGGTTACCGGTTGGTGAAGATCCTTTTGTTGTTGAAGGGCGTGACGGCTAGCGGACCTGTAGAAGTGTTGGTTTTGATGGCTGGTGGATTGCAGAAAAAGGGTTCAACGCTCTAGTAGAAGACAACTCACATCATGCGACGCACATCCATTGGCTCCTTTAGCTGTAATTCAGGGGTAATATTTATGAGCAAATATGATTGGTTTGAAGTAGAATATCATAGAGAAATATTGATCTAGACCTATCTTGGCGTATAACGTGAATATATTCATTAATTGCATAATGATATCACAAATTTATATTGAGCCAAGCTACTTCGGGAAGGTGGAATTGAGTGCACGGGCAATATAGCACCTTTACGCATGCCATCGGAGGGCGAATCACTTCTCCGCACCCCACCAAACGCCGCACCCTACCTGAACGCATGTCATTAATTTCCCATCAGGAATTCCGTGCACGAGCTAATATTTGTCTCCCCCCCTTGTAATATTGTGGGGCATTGACTGAAGATCGCTAATAAATATATACAGTCGAACCTGTCTATATGAATATTGGATATATGAATATCCTGCTATATGAATAAACACAAGTCGGTGAATATGGATTATTCATTAAAACCTCCTATATGAATAACTGTCTATATGAATA
>JAKRRZ010000907.1:0-15111 GCA_022627015.2 Podosphaera aphanis
TTCACGTAAAAGAGTAACAGTTGACCCAAATACTCGCTTTTCTTCAATCGAACAGATCAAGCAGGCACAATCTGAACAGAAGGCACACGAAGAACTACTAGCATCCAGAAAACCCGAATTGGAGGCTTAAAAAGCAGCAGCGGCAATGTTAAATACATCTCTGGAGGCCTGTCAATTTGAATGGCAATTGTAGTTGATTTGTAGACTTTATAATAAGGATTTGTCGGCTTGGTGTTGGTGCGATTTTCCAAATTTGGGGTGGCGGACAGGGGGAGGTTAGGCTTACTGAATAATTAAGATCAATGTCAACACTTGCGTTACCAGTCCACTTCCACACTTAATGCTAGAATAGTTTAGGTGGTCATACAACTCCTAGGATTATTTCTTGGAATACTAGCACTAGAATTAGTATCGTTTTTCGTCGGGCTCGACTTGATTAAATCGGAGGTAAATTTTTGAACAGTCTTGTCGCTTGGTTTTGACAAGCTGGAGAATATAGACCTACTGAAAGTGCTTACTTGGGCCACTTTTGGCTTTAATTACTTCTCTGCGATTTCACTCGGAATATTAGAAGTCGATTAATTCACTGTGGGGTTTGCTCGATTTTTTTCCGGTTGCTAAACCTCGGTTTACCGTGAGTCAGAGGTAAATCATGATCTTTTTCCAGTGCCCTTGCAGATGATTCGTCCTTTCATCAGATTAACGTGAGGTAATTGTGCTCATCGTCGTATATATTTATTTCTTCATGATTGCGGCCAATTTTGCGTGATATGAGTTGTGTTTTTAGAATGACAAGCGTCAATAAAATGCCTTTACATTATCTTTCTATACTACTAGTAATACACGTTCAATAACGAGAACGAAAACTCACCTGTGGCCGTAGCGATCCTAACCCTTACGGAAGGTCTAGAGCTCAGTCTACTAGGAGTATGACGGAGATTCCTCTCGCGAACTTTCGGTCGATAACCACAGTCGGATCTAGGTTAGCACACAAGAAGTCAAGCTACGACTAAGGTATGCATGTGGCTGCCTAAAATTTTCAAGTAATGCTTCATGTGTCTACTATCAACCTCTATCAAAGAGGTAAACGCAGATTCATTTGACTTGATGGGGCTTATAACGGATAGAATAATGGATAAAAATCATCCAAATATGAGCAGAACCCGAGGAGCTCAATGCTTAAAGGAAAAAGGATAGCCAAAGACGTAAGTTGAGTATGACTGTGACATGGTGTTAGTGAGCCTAGAGATGGCTGGACATCGGAAGTAGTGCTTGATTAAGTAAGAAGTAAAAGCTTTATTTTGATTGCTCCTTGAAATGTGTCTGAAGGTTCTGGTGGCCCAGTAAATGGAATGATAAAAATATAAGAGCGGACTGGCTATGCAACGCGCCAGCTTTAATTACTCCTCACACATCATCCCCATAATCCCAAAGTCCAACTTGATCTATCTCCAGCCCCTGATCTCATAGCGCCAGGCCCCATACTCTGCCTTTGCTGCGGAACAGCGGTGGGTTCTCCTATTTTGGTGGCACCTAAAATTCCGTGCTGGATCCACTGCTCTCGTTCAATGACTGAAACAGCTTGTATTTTTAACTGAGAAGCTAGACTTCCACCTGCCCAGGCTCCAAGAGATTTAATGACTCTGAGGTTACCAGCCACAACAGCGGGCTGCTGTTTTTTTATTCCACGCTTAATTTTTTCTTCGATTGGATCAATGTCTTGAGGAGTAGGTGTCACTGGAACCATAGGCCTTAATGGGATATCCACTGGACGCCTAATACTTACCAACTCATTTTGACCTTCCTGAAATTTGAGAGTTCTTGGGAGTTTCTTAATTACAGCCCCTTTGACAGGATTCCATTTCCGTGTCTCTACCAAGGAATTCAACTCTTGCATCACTCGTGCCTTGAGTCCGGGAATTTGTGATGCGCCACCAACGAATAATATTCGTGCCATGCAGATTGATCGCACATCGATGGGTAATTTAAGAAGACTCTGATAGATTAAGAGATGAAGAGGTAATTCCTCGTCATCCAACTCTGATTCTGGTATGCCGGTAGCGAATAAAGCACTTTCACAAGGCTCAGATAAATCAGAAAACGGTATTTGGACTGTTCTGGGGGGCTTCGCTGAGTTGAGTGGCAAGCTAATTAGAGCGTCCGGTTCATTCTCTTCAACCAGAGTCGTTAGACTGTACGAATCTTTTTGAAACTCGGATCTTTTAGTTTTACACCATACTAAGCGCTCTATCACTTCCTCACATTCTTCAAAACTAGGCTGGCTTTCAAAGTCTGTTATTGTATCTTTGCCTGATAATTTAGAGATAGCAGTTGATAACTTTCTGAATGCTGCCTTCCCTAACATTTTAGAAGCTCGGATTGAGCGAAGACAATCTACTTCTCGGAATTCATAAACACTTGTGACGACAGTCTCAGCCCATCCAATATCTACAACTAAGGCAGATCGTAAGCCCGCTGCTAAAGTTGCCAGGGCTGGTGCCGACATTAGGGATATACTTGGCGGTTGAAAGTTGGAAAAGAGCGTGTCTAAAATTGTGGACAATAGAGGGAGAGGTAGAATAGATGGAAGGATCAGTGAGAAGCGTCTTGGGCGAGAATCGACCAACAGAGTCCTATCAACTGAATTAATCAAAAAATTATTTCCTGATTAAGTTTAAGATCCTGCTTACTTTGTAAACGCATCTCGCACAGCTCTTTCAATTTTATCACTGATCAGCCCTAAATCTAAATCTCGCAAATCCAACCGCCATAGCTCGTTTGCTTCTCCCCATTCCTTTATGTCTATCTTCGACCTGACCGAACTATCATAGCCAATTGACCACCTTCTCAGGTCACCAGCTCGTCTATGCTGCTCGGGACTGAAGTTAACAATAGCCTGAGGAACTGCACTTCCAGCAAGCCCGGCTCTGAGGTAGCGAGTTCCAAGCTCAAGTATGACACATTCTTCTTCAACACGTAGGGCAGAGGGTGAACCGAAGCTAATGCCCGTAGTTCGATTTCGTAAAGGTGTCTGTGGCGCTACTGCTGGCTCTGGAGACCGAATATTTGATAGAGTTCGATGCGCAGGTCCGGGAGTGCTTGTCATTATCATTGCATAGTAAAGACCCCTGCATGTCCCAGCTCGTCGCTATCGTTCGTTATAATTCCGACTTGTTGCCTCGACGACGCACTAAACAAAACATCATGACCGTCTTCTTAGTCACGTGAACATCACTATCTGGGTTTCAGTCGCAATTATCCGTCTTATTGATGGTACCTTGGGTAAATATGTCATGAGGTGATAACAGTCTTGATTCTTTTGAACGTGGAGCCATAAACTCGCGTCGCCGATATCATGGGTATCAAGGGGTAAACCTCTCTCATATTCGATAAACCGTCACTAACGCTATTATTATAGCCTTTATGGAGAAATTGGCGAAGGAGAGAGAATTTCGCTATCTAAGCTGTCTATTTCAAATTATGAAAAAACTGGTCGTCCTTTAAGGGTAGCCATAGATGCTGCTATCTGGCAATTTCAAAGTCAAGCTGGAAAGGGCGGCTCAGATCCAGCCACTCGTACATTATATTATCGTCTTCTACGTCTTCTTTCCTTTAATATTCAACCGCTGTTTGTATTTGACGGTCCAAATAAACCGCCATTTAAACGAAATAAAGATACCAGGTCAGGCAACTGCTTGGTTTCAAATATATTCACAAAGAAGTTATTAAATTTTTTTGGATTTCCTTATCACGATGCTCCTGGAGAAGCAGAAGCTGAATGTGCTTTGCTACAACAAAATGGGATCGTTGACGCTATACTCAGCGAAGACATCGATACATTAATGTTTGGATCAAGTCTTATTCTTCGTAACTGGTCCTCAGAAGGTGTGAGAGGTAACAAATCACCAACACATGTCTCAGCATACGACTCAAAGGAAATCAAAGAGAAATATAGCCTTGACAGAGAAGGAATGATATTAATTGCTCTAATGAGTGGCGGTGACTATATTCCTGAAGGTATTCCTGGGTGCGGGATCAAACTGGCCTGCGAAGCTGCCAAAGCTGGATTTGGAAAGACTCTATGCAAGATTTTAAGATCAGACGCTGCCGGCTATGATCTATGGAAGAAGAATCTTTCCCACGAAATTGCTACAAACAAAAGCAAGTTTTTCAGAGTGAAGAGAACGAAATTAAAAATTCCTGAAAATTTTCCAAACCTGGAGGTTCTAGGATTTTACACCCATCCAGTGGTTTCAAGCATTGGTAAGATTCAAAAACTTCAAAAGGAAATTCAATGGGATGGAAAAGTTGACGTTATCGGTTTGCGTCAATTTGTTGCCGAAGTGTTTGGCTGGACGCATAAGCCGGGTGCTAAAAAATTTATTCGAGGTCTTGCCCCAGCCTTAATAGTTCATAAGTTACGTCTACGTGGCGAAGCACTTGATCATAAACAAAATGAGTCTACTTTGAACCAAGTAGAAATAGTCCGACAAATTTGTGGCTTCAGATCAGATTTTAGTACGGATGGGATGCCTGAACTACGCCTTGAATATTGTCCTCTAAATATTGTTGGTCTTGACCTTGATGCAGAAGAAGATCCTGAGAACGAATATTGTAGAAATGGATTAGCTCCTCGTAATGACGATGATAAAGCAATTGAGTTATACGCTTCTGATACAGCCATTCAAACAAAGAAATTCCCATCTCCATATGATCCTGCAAAACTAGACAAAATCTGGGTTGCTCGAACAATCGCCAAGGTTGGAGTTCCACTCAGAGTAAAAGAATATGAAGAGGGTGGTATCCTAATATCCAGGAAGACCTTGGGTAAGAAAATTAACAAAAAAACGGGTTCGACCACTAAGAGAAAAGATAAATGCCTTGCAGAGAGTGATGGATGTGTCCCGCAAAATAGAGCTGGAAGAACTAGGCCTACCACAAAAAATCCACTAAAAGCCATGACTAATGAAGCTGCCACTAGATCAAACAATAAGGTTAATTCTGCCCATGTTGCTCGCTCTCTGGAAGAAGTTGAATCATCTCCAGTATTCAAGGCCCCAACGCCCATTCACGGATTTGCAAACTCCCCCTCATCTTTAGAAATTTCTGACCATACCGAATTACAGCCCATGACACCTAGCCTTAAGTGTAAGAAATTGCGTAAACGCAAGGAAATAGATGAAATTCATTCCAAAATGGAAGATGATTCCACCAGTATGTATAACTGAGAAGCACCTGATAATATCTAACCAGAATTTAGTCCTACAGATTAATGAACATTCGAATCATTCTCCCGCAGACCAAGAATGCAAACAGCGGACTCACTCATCTAGCTCTATTATCTCTAGACTTGGAGATCTGACACTGGAAAAGAGACGAAAATACGAGAATGAATCCCTCAACATCAATTCCTCAATCATGATCTCTCCGCCCCATATTTCCCCAAGCGATGCTGATCTCGAAGGTCAAGACTCAGAAGATCAAGACGATAGCGAAGTCGAATTTTCTCTTCCCTCTAATTTTGGCAAGATTCCGTTCAGAAACCATAGAAAAAAAAAGGATGATTCAGTGTCAACCTTTACCCTTCCACCCGATTTTGGGAAAATTCCCTTCAGGAAGCATACAGAAAAAACGGATAAATCAAACCCGAATTCTATCTATCCGCCAGATTTTGGTCAAATTCCTTTTAGGGGTCACACAAGAAAAATAGAGGAATTAGAACCAAATTCTATTCTCCCGCCTAATTTCGGTAAAATTCCATACAGAAATCACACGAGAAAAAAGGATGATTCAGAACCAAAGTCTAACTTTCCGCCTGATTTTGGTAAAATTCCTTTTGGGGGCTGTAGGGGAAAGACAGAAGAATCAGAACCGGGCTCTATCTTTCCACCCGATTTTGGGAAAATTCCCTTCAGGAAGCATACAGAAAAAAAGGATAAATCAAACCCGAATTCTATCCATTCGCCAGATTTTGGTCAAATTCCCTTTAGGGGTCCTACAAGAAAGATAGAGGAATCAGAACCAAATTCTAACGCTCCGCGCGATTTTGGTAGCATTCCCTTCAAAAATCAAACAAAAAATTCGAATGATTCAGTCCGAAGCTCTAACCTTCCACCTAATTTTGGCAAAATTCCCTTTCGTGACGGAGCTGATAAGATGAAAAACTCAACTCATTGTCGCCCCAAGGAGCAGCAAAAACCCTCGAAGTTCATTATCCTGAGAGATAGCTTGCCAGGAGGTTGGAAAACAATCAACGAAAATGAAAATCAGAGTCCCACCCAAGCTACCGGTAGCGGATCGCTGGATAAAACAAGAACACGAGAAATTTTGAAACGCGATCGAAAGTGGCGTTTGAGTGAGATTGAAGTTTTAGACCTGAGCGCTAGCTAGAGCGACGAGCATCACATAATAACTATGACTTTGAAAAAATCCAAAGGCAAGGAAATATCGTGTGGTCGTAATAATCAACAAAGATACCAATGGGACTTATAATGCTTGTGGCTTGCTATCTGACTCTATCCTCTCTCGAGGAGCGCAGCTTTTCAATACTCTTTTTAAGGATATCAAAGTTTATTATATATTTTCCACAAGAAATTTACTAGCCCTGGCCTTATCAGGTTGAATTTATCTACTTGTATGACTGGATCCGCCTTGGCTAATTCAATGAGCCTCTAAGGCCTCACATACGGGAAGTGTTGAAAACACCACAATCTCTGCATATTCTGAAAGTGCTCTGTACACTTCTGTCGCAGGCACCACAATTTTGTAAATGAAATAACGTACTCTATCACTGAGCGGTTCAATTAATTCCCACACCACTGAGTGGTTCAAAAATCCTCGTATTGCTAAGCTAAGCGGTTCTTTTCAATAAGTTCTCGAAATATCTCATTTCTTTTCATGGCTATTTCATTACAAATCTTTCTATAAACATTATTCTGTAATTGTGCTTAGTGGTGCGAGAGCTTATGGTGCGCAAGATATTTCAAGAAATTATTGGAAAGAACCGCTGAGGAATTTTTGAACCAATCTATGGTGCAAAATGGTGACAAGGAAATTATTGAACCACTCACTGATAGACTACGTTAAGTGGCTTTATTACGATTAGAATATTACAAAAATAGGCAGAATTAAAAGTGATTTTCGAGCTAGGTTAAATCCTATTACTTGAATATTTGTAGCTAGTAAATATATTGGAAGTAATTACACAATAGAAACGATCCCGAGAAAAAATAAATAGCACGAATTACAATCCTTAACAATTTATATTAGCTCGAGCTCCCGGGAATGGGTTTTATACTTACTTATATTTGATCCACGGATTCGTTTAAAGATGACATCCGTGGCCACCCAGACCATCCCTAGGCTCCAGTCGTGAAGGACCCTTATAGGCAGCGTTTGCCGCACCATAACCCCCCCTTGCATGTAAAGATAGTCATGGGTAGACTCTTCTCTCAAATGCTCCCAATATCTTTGCCAATGGGAATCCGTCGGCAAGGGAAGCAGAGTTATCATGGACCGATTTATAGACTCAGTATCCAATCTATAAACACGTTCGAGGTCTTCCCTTCCCTTCCCTTCCCCCCAAACTCTTACCTGTCGGCGCCTCGAAGTGCTCTTGAGGCCAAAAAAGCCATACAGTGCGGTTGAGTGCGGTTGAGTGTTGGCGAGGGGTTTTGATCGTATGCTGGGTGTGATTCCAACCCTAGCTTCTGACATAATCTCAAGCTTAGGGATATCGGGAGCATTCATTGAGCACAAGGGGGCTATCGGAATCCTTCAGACTGATAGCCGGCCACTTCCCAGTGTACAATCCCGTAAATGCGACCGTCGATGTTTTCTACACGTGGAGAGCCTGTTGCGTTTGGTACAATATCATTGTAAACTTGCAATGCATAGAAACGGCAGGGTCTCTCACGGCCCTATCGATCCGACGACCCCTCATATCAGGCACCCCTACGTGTGAGAGTAGGAGGTTATAATAAGCAGCTAGGCAGTGCACCTCGGTAAGATGTTTTGCCATAGCCTTTGGGGTGCGTGCCTTGGATGGGATGGTCGGTAAGAGAGGCTTCAGGTGAACGTTCCGAGGATAGCGCCTGGCTCGGACATGGTCTGAGAGATTGTTGAACATTTTCCGAGCCTCAATGGTCAATAGGTCCCCTATCTCATACACGTCTACCGCCTCGAGGTCACTATCTTCTTCCTCGGGCGACTCACCTTTCATTGCCAGTATTGTTTGGGCGGCCACGGATGAAACAAATCTATCTGCCCAGGAGGCGAACGACTTATGACAGTCTCGGAACTCCCTGACCTTATCTTCCGGAAGGGGGGAACTGTTTTACCGTGCCGAATCAGCTCCTCAATCCGCCATATGTCGTTGGGCAACGAGCTAAATCGTTCACGCCATAGGGTACCATGGCAATTATGAGTATCCGCCAATTCGGCGCGGGACTCCACACTAGTCCAGGATATTAGCTTGTCCCTAACATCCGCCTCCTCAAAGGTTAGAGTGAGGGCCGTGCATATAGAGCGGATTCTTTCTTCGTAGGAAATTTTCCCCCGACACCATCCTGGGTATAAGCGTCTCTGTAGGAAATCAGATCAGGCTGGTTTCGTAGCCGGGCGGAAAATTGGAATTCATCCTGATGGCAGAAGGGGCCTTTAGCAAATAAACAAAAGCTCAACCTGAACTATCAGTTGAGACTATGACCAGCCCGCAATTGTCATGGAACTGTCATGGGGCTGAGGCTCTTGGACTCGATCCAGCTGTATGCCGGATATCACCTGACGTCGTTTAATATCGCTTAATTATCAGGGGACCAGGTATACTCCCAACTAGCTCCATGACGCCAAGAGAAGTTGATAGAAACCCCCAGAACCATCTCAGTAGTCGAAGGATCTTCGTGGAAACCTCCAGAACATTAGATGACTGGTGGGAGGTGTACCATATAATAGATTAACAAGTAGATAGTTTAGAGACTCATGGAAAGATAGATATTTCTAGACGATTTCTTTGTGCCCTTACAAATTAACCGACCCTTTGACAGGAACTACCTCAACGCTCTAGTCATGTGACAAAATTCAACGCCTTATTGCGACGTTGATGATACGAGCTATGCCCATCTAGGGGCTGGTCACAAGGACCATCCCAGCCTTAACTTGAGCATGGGTGCGTATCGGCGTCCAGGCGCGGAAGGTATCCACAGACTGACGGCAAAGGGGATCGGTGCCCTCGAAGGTCGGACGGCGATAGAAGGACTCCGAGACCGTCCTCAGGGACCGAGGGTGTTAGGGGATCCGCGACTAGGTCGAGTGGAGGAACTCAGGGATTCGGGGTTAGGAGTTGGGGGCGTTACGGGGGTGGCGATAGGGATAGGGATTGGGAGTGGCGGCATACTAGAGAAGCCACTGTAGTATTTAGTGAGAAGAGCGGCCGGTTTGTAGACTCCAAGAAAATTTAATATCTTTGTTTTGTATCCGATTCGTTCGTGTATAACGACTTTCTAAGCGATACCCTCACAGTTAATGCCTTAATATTGGCCAGAATGTGAGAAGTTTCTATTCTTCGGGAAGATTCGCTCTTAATTCTTTCTATAGTTCTTGGTTATTGAGCATTCAATGTCAAACAATTTTTGGTATTTCAGGAGTTGGAATCTTTGAGGTTCTATTTAATTCGTTGGCGTCCTATTTGATTCTACAGGAGTTCTGGATGGTAGTGTTGGAGGTCTCATTGGAAGGCTTGTTGGATGGGGTCAGGAGGTGTATGTGTAGAAGTATTTCCTGCTCAGTCGAGATCTCCAGATTTGAGTCTTGAACGCTATCCTTGTTGAAATTAGTTGTACTAATTGAATAAGATCTGCACTGAATGCAAACCTGTTGAGCATGGATTGCTCTGGTGGAATTCAGAGCAGTGGCAATTGTTGAACTTGTAATACGCTAGTCCGTATTGGCTCACAATCACAAATTGCTTTTGTTAGAAATAATTTCATGTATATATAGAGTGCTTTAGTTTGGGGTGGGAGTAATCAACAACTCCCACTTATCCCATCTACAGCCTTCAATTGTCCCAATCGCTCTTACTGTGAAACACCAAGCCTAATCAGCTTTAAGATATTCCACGTAGAAGCGCATTCTATTCTTACAATCCTCGTTGAAGAAGAATCATCCTGATTACGGCATATTGTTTTATTATCTTGCTCCTGCACTTTGTCAGAGTAGTGACCCGCACGTGACTCGACGGCGAGAGGCAAGAGGCAAGAAGCAGGGAAATGGAAGGTCGGAAGCTCAAGGCTGAGGTACAAGGCCGAAGAGATATGGATAACTAAAGAATTAAGAGTTGGAGATCTGAATAAAACTAAAGGGCTAAAGACCCATGACTGAAGATGATGGGCTTTGACTCTGTAGTCCCGAGATGACGGAAAACTAAGCGTAAAGATCTAACCCAATGACCAGTGCCCAAATATATACATCCAGAATAACTTCAAAATATTCAAAATAGTTTCACATTTCAAGGTTTAACAAGAGAACTTCGAAAACGCCGGATTTTTTCCGATATGTGTTAACGTCTGTCACCTACCTCTGGGCCCCTTACCAAAACTCCACCACCATAATTACCCCGAGACTTCAACCATATTTTTCTACACAAATATTCATAGGAGCAAATTAATTATTAGTTATCCATAATTTTAGGAGTCGCTCGCTTCATTGGTATTATTTATAAAATCACCCGCATCAATTTGAGCTCTACGAATGGACTCAATGTCGGCGAACTTTGAATTTGGGTCCGTTTGAACTCTCCTACATTTTCTTGCCCTACCAGCCTCAACCTGGGACTCAAGCGTCTCAATTTTTTGCTGAGCTACTGCGATTTGGTAGTTCTTCTCTTCAAAGCTTTTTTATATCTTTCGAAAAAGTAGGCGTTGAGTATTCTTATCATACTTATCCTCGCTTGATAATCTCAACTGACCCCGACGTTCATCCTTCTTTCTTGGAGTCAACAAAAGTACTGGTGAAGTCTCATTTGCTATTTTCGTATTAGATTTTACACTCAATTTCCCTGGATGTGCCTTACAAGCAGGTTGGGAGGGGTGTAGAAGTGCTGGTGAGCATCAAAGGGCTACTGAGCGGCTTTGCTACGTTGACAGGCCGGAACCCCATCTATTTCCATCCACTGATGATGTTTTTACTAGTTAAGGCTACCTGGCGTACCTTACTGTAACATGTAATGAAATTCCTCATGCCTATTGTAGAAAAGGGTACTGTATCACTATCCTCTGAGGCAAAATCTCTCAGGGTGTCAGAAATATCACGTGACAACAACGCTAGTCAAATGCCTCGGCACACATTGGATAAATATACTTGTAACTCTAGTGATAGACACTTTTTTTTCTTTTTTGATTTCTTATACCCGATCTGGCGCCTTTTGGCCCACGCAGGTGTCGACTTCGGTTAGATACAATGATGATATAGTCGTGATGAACATCATGCCTCGGATATCATTTGCAAGAATCACTACGGTTGTGGCAGGCGGCTTTTTCTTCACCCCTACCGAACTATACCATCCGTGAAACTCACTCAAGGGAAACCTCTCAAAAAACCTTGAGTTATCCAGACATGCCACCATCATCATCGTAGCTTCCCTCAGTAAGGTAAGGTCTGCTGGAGTCGAACCAGAGATCTTCTGTCTCGAGTGGAGTAGATGTTCAGGCTACCCAAACCCTACTTGGAAGACCGGCCTGGATGGTATACCACTACACCATCCGACCCGATAGACACATTATCATCATCACAAATTTACTCTCTTGTCTACTCTATCTACTCTGATACCCCTGTTTACACTCTTACTGTGATACTAACTGCTCCTTATTCTTAACACAGGGAATGTATATCACAGTATCTCTGATCTTCGTGTAAAATTGAATAATTAATTTTTCCTTAACTAAAAAGTACTCGGGGATACATCGTAGATATCTTCAACACGATGAAGGTTACAAGCGCTAGTTTGAAACGATGTATATGTTAAAATATACTTCGGGAAAGGGCTGAGTGCTAGCCTCGGCAGCTGACTCTTGTGTTGATCGTCAGGGGTTGCTCCGAGAGGGTGCTAGTGTTGGATCATGGGGTTTTTAGATTACCTAGAA
The DNA here is from genome assembly GCA_022627015.2 of Podosphaera aphanis. Classification (NCBI taxonomy): domain Eukaryota; kingdom Fungi; phylum Ascomycota; class Leotiomycetes; order Helotiales; family Erysiphaceae; genus Podosphaera; species Podosphaera aphanis. The sequence continues at coordinate 12,138 of JAKRRZ010000907.1, forward strand.
GTTCTCACTCTCATTAAGAGTTAATTCTGTAATAAACTTATTTAGGGAATATCAAGTCTGGTATCGTATCTTCCTATAACTTCGGGTTGAAATTTTAAAAGTATAGTGAAATCAATATTTGAAACAACAAAAACAATGCAGGCCGCAAATGAGTCAAACCACTACACCTTGACCAAGCACTCTTATTCTCAAACAAGTGATTCGATCTCGATGATCTACTCCTGGAATGATTCAGCTGAAATTCCAACACCTATAACTGTACCGGTATCCCATTCGGCAATTAATCCAAGCTGTTTTCAGTATGCCGTTTTGAGGGGGCCAAATACCGACTGATCAAGAGGCTGGAGGACGTGAGATGTATGGGATGGTAGGAAAAGTAAGTTTACATTATTCTGGAAGCACATGAACATAAATTCAGTTATTTCGTGGCTTCCATGGCCATCTACGATCAGCAATCTCTTCTCCTGAGGATCACCTGGTGCAGTCAAAGGTAAAAATACTTCTTTTAGCCATTCAACAGCAGTGGTATTCGTAATCCAACCGTTTTCTGTTGCTGTGAACTTCCAGGAATCGTAGGAAGTCATGTCCAAAGGGAACCACTGCTGCTGGATGTTGATACCCTTGTATATTACAAGTGGAGGAAGCGCTTTCCCGGTTGCTGGGATACACTCAATAATGGACGTCCAAGCACGTGATCCTGGCTGCGCCTTTAAAATTGAACGGCAATTTGATGATCCAAGGACCAAGCCATTTGATCCCCTACTTTCTAAAATTCCGGTCTCGTCCATATTGTACCGATTGCGGGGTTTAATTGCCATGATCTCGGATTCAGCGAGTCTATCAAGCCATGGCCTAATAATATTTTCCGAGGCACCATTGACACGCTGAAAATCAATTGCCCTACATCTCTGGACCTTAATTGATGGATTCCTATTAATAAATTTCTGAACCCAATTTTTCCGAGCGGCTGGAAGTTGCCGTCAACTTGTAGAATCCGCTCAGCCATGACTTTGAACTGATGGTGAGTTGGTGGCAGGCCTAAGTTGCCCTGAACTCGGATCCACTCAGCCAAACAATTTTCCTGGGTCAGTGAAAGCATCTGTGAGTCAGAAGATGCCACATCGCGAGACTGAACACCCTTCAGACGATTCTGAAGTGTTGATCGCGGAACGCCCCATTTAGATGAAGCTTTTTTTAGACTTTACCCATTTGCGAGAGCTTCAAGAGCCTCTTGAAGATTATTTTCTGTATATTGAGGCATTAAGATCGAAAGAGTACTGTCACAAAATTTTAAGGCAGCTGGTCGAATTTTGTTGGAGTTATAAAAGTTTTAGTTCAAGGGGTGTCTACGAAGGTGGGGTTTTTGAGGGGGGCCCAGAGGTAGGTGACAGCCGTTAATACTTATCCGATTGTTAGAAATGACTGACTCGGCAAATACTGATTTTCAAAATTTTCCGTGATGATGCCGAGCACCGCCTCCTCGTAGATGCCGCTCCCTTGAATGTATTCTACGAATTTCTGCCACCCGTATGCTCCCAACAAGGTGTGAGGTGCTGGGGCTCTTCATCGTCAGCTAATCTGGCGCCATATTTTCAGCGCCCTTTGACGCTGAACTGGATGACCGACTAACTTGTCTCTGCCACACTCACACAGTGGTGGTGCAATGTCGTGGTTTCATCGGCGGTGATACGACACAAAGCCTCCGTGGCTGGTTCGGGCTGCGATAAGACGTGCGTATACCGCCCTTGGGAGAGCCAGTTCCGGTGGCTTCTTACGGCGCATCTGTAGCTCGAGGTTCTCATATCTTCTAGGGCAAGCAGAGGACCACCAATTTCTGCATAGATCTTGTGCCAAAGCTCGGGCTTTACGTCCGGCTGCGGCCGCGGCCGGGGTGAGGGGTCTGAGTGCCTCGGTTTCGGTTATCCGGCCTAGCACTTCTCATTGCCAGGGATGCATTCATGGCCCGGTATCCACTTCATATGTACCGGGGCTGTGGCGCCTTCCACCGCCCTTTAGAATCTGCGAACGCGCTAGTATGATGATGTTGCTCTTCCTATCCGTAAATCTTGTGCTGCTTCAGCATTATCTAGCATGACATACATAGTCGAGATGTGACGGTCGCTGAGGTTCGTGGTGATTGCTTCGAGTGCTGCTATCGCGCTGTGTATTTTCACGTCAGAGACTTCAGCACCCGTCAGAGAGCCAGAGTTGTTAAGCTCAAGATCTGTGGCGGTTCCGCCGAAGTAAACGGTGAAGCCCCAGGCTGAGTGTGACTCAGCTGCACCGGATCCGTCGCTGTAGGCACATAAACAGTCTGGTGGAAGTCGGCCGAGCCATTCCATCGTGGTTCTAACAGCCGTGGCTTTATCTGTTCCGCAGAATCGTGGAAGTGGTAGAGTGGGCCTGGAGAGGGGTGGCGGAGCCTCTATTTCAGGTAGCAATCTTAAAGTTCTCTGTACTCTGGAGTCGTAAATTCGGGTTGCCGGTTGCCGGTTGCCGGCCTCTGTCGGAGATACGCAGGCCGAGTCTGCGTCTTGCGGACGCTGTGGATTCTAAGGCGTGAAGGCGTAGGGGATGGTAATCGTCGAGGCGGCGAATTCGGGTTGCAGCTATTAGGCGCCGTTCTTCAAGCAGAACTTTTGCTGGTGGAATTCCAGATTTTCTTCGGAGGGCTGCTTCTGGCATGGTTCGCCAAGTTGTTAGAGCCGTGCGGATCCCAGACATGAGCAAACGGTTGATTGCCTCAATTTCGATCAGGCAGGAGTTATGCACTTCGCCTCTAGAAGTGTCCCGGGTGGATCCGGGCCACCAAGCTTCGGCGGCGTGAAGGGCGATCGGCATTACTAGTACAACTATTGAGGGGTAAGTATTGAGAAACCCTGCCACTAACCCTGTCAATTTGGTCGATCATTATACAGATATGGACAATTCGCTAGACGATCTCTCTTTAGCGTGTTCAAAATAGGCAACGCTC
>JAKRRZ010000908.1:0-15095 GCA_022627015.2 Podosphaera aphanis
ATAGACAAAAGTTGGTAGTTCAGAAACTATTGTACATTACCAAACTGGAAAAGTGTGAGGAAATGAACAACACTTTAGTAAAAATGACTAACATTCACTATGTCTCCAACGTGGGACGCTAAAACGTTACATCCGCTAGTGCGTCACATCCGCTTGCTCCGACTAGGAGGGGACCGACTAAATGGAGGCTCGCTTAATCCGACGATTATCTGTGAAGGAAGATTCGGAAATTGGAGTCATTACGCTATGACTTGCGTTATTAAAATTGGCGCATAATTGGCGCATTGAGTGTCAAAAATATTTGCCTATTGCTGTTCCTCACTTAATAGCGAAGAGATTAGGTGAGGTAGAGCTATGATTAACCGAACAATTAGTAGTAATTAGTACTACTACTGGTGGCCCGCATAAATGTCGTTTTGCTTGAGGATATGCAAGTTCATATGCAGGTGAAAATTCTTTTTCCTTGGGACAAAGCTGAGAAAGAGGGGAAGGCGAGAAGGTCTGAAAATTCCCTGAAAGCCATCCCCCGACTGCGATATCAGTTCCGCTTCACTTTCATTCGTCACTAAATACGATCTAATTTCACTGTGGACGGCGCATTTGACGAAAAAACTACATTCGAGTGGAAAAAATGAAACTGAGCAGTACATTCCACACATAATTTCAAGTTCAAGTTACTAAAATCATTTTTCGTAGAGTTAGAGCATATTTAATAGAGGATAAAAATGAATGAAAGTGAAATGGAAATTGATCTCAAAGTCGGGGGGATGGCTCTCAGCGAATTTTTAGACCTCGCCTTCCCCTCTCTCTGTGCTTTGACCAAGGAAGAAGAATTTTTACCTGCCTAGGAACTTGCATATTCTCAAGCAGTTCGACCTGTATGCGGGACAGCAGTAGTAGATCGCTTATTACCTCTGCGGTCGGCGTGCAGCCACGCACCCCAGTATTCCCTATTGGAACGAAAGACGACGGGAAGTACTAGTGGGCTTCTCTCAGCCATAACAGCTAGATTTACATAGAACGCTTATGCCGTGGGTTGGTTCATTTGCAGGTACCACTACAGAGTGTCACATCTTAGAGTCTTACACTCCTTCCTTCAGCCGTGAATATCCACCCAAAGAAAAGCGCAAGTGAAAACTTTGAGCAGACCAAAAGGCTTCTTTCCCACTCCAGCACGCTTATTTTTCTTGTTCTCCTCCCTAATTCTGACACGTGTCTTCCTTCGAAATTATGGTCCCTAAATATCCTGAAAATTCCTGCAACTATGTGTGTCCGGGTCTTTAGTCCTCCATTAGGTATTCACAACAACAAGAGCGAGTAGTTAGACTCGGTGGACGTGAATAATCCGAATGAGAAAGATGCTATGATTGTTAGAAAATTTCAGTCGTAAGTATGGGTGGCAGAAATTAAGTCGTTAGGAGCGTTGTGTCCTCATCAAGAGATAGTGGCCAACTGACTAGACCGTTCAAGTAAAGAGGTACATTTATGTGTTTGCGACCATAACTGGGTTGCGCTTCTCTTCTTGTCTATCTCAAATATGCGAACAATTTACTGTTCGTTTACACCCAGTACCACGGGAAGTTAATAATTTGTTACTAAAAGCACGTGTCAGCAGTCGCTAATTAACTGAGGAGCTTTTGCTTGTCCGTCCTATCTATCCTTGTGAAAAACACGGCCGACCGGCTGGAATCTTAAGGCTCAAGCGCCAAGTAAATATCCATCAAGTCACCCCCACCCCCACCTGTGTTGAATGAACAGATCCTACATATACAAAAACATCAAACGGTTTCTCAGAGCTTTTCTACACAAATATTCCCAAAATATTCACGTTTCTTCAAAGGTCAACTGCAATCATGACACGTCAATTCTTTGTCGGTGGCAACTTTAAGATGTGACCTTTGCACCCGCTTTATACCACTATAGATAGCTACTGACCCAATACAGGAATGGCTCTATTGATAGTATCAAGAAGATTATTGCTCATTTGAATGATGCAAAGCTAGATCCCAGCACTGGTTAGACCCTGAAGTTCCTTTTGCAGAAGCTCTTACAAGCTCTCCAGGTTCATCTCCAGAACAAAGTTTAATCTTGCTAATATTCAATCATGTACAGAGGTCGTAATTGCTCCTCCTGCCCCTTATCTACTTCTAGCGCGCGAGCAACTCCGAACTGGCCTTCAAATCGCTGCTCAGAATGTTTTTGATAAACCCAACGGTGCCTTTACAGGTGAAATATCAGTTGACCAACTTAAAGACTTGGGCGCCACCTGGACACTTGTAGGCCACTCCGAACGCCGAACTATTTTAAAAGAAAACGATCAATTTATTGCCTCGAAGGTAAAATCAGCCCTTGATGGTGGTGTTGGTGTTATTTTCTGCTGTGGCGAGAGCTTAGAACAGCGTGACGCTGGCAAGACCATTGAAGTTGTGACTGCCCAACTACAGGCTGTCAAGGAGAAGGTTGATGATTGGGGTAAAATAGTGATTGCTTATGAACCAATCTGGGCTATTGGTACTGGCAAAGTAGCATCTACAGAACAAGCGCAAGAAGTGCATAAAGCTATTCGAGGATGGTTGAAAGAAAATGTCAGTGCAAAGGCTGCAGAAGAGACTCGCATTATCTATGGTGGTAGTGTAAGCGAGAAAAATTGCACAGATCTAAGCAAACAATCTGACATTGACGGGTTCCTGGTCGGTGGAGCTTCGTTAAAACCTGCTTGTGAGTATTATACGGTGTTAAATAGAAAAATAATGCTAATAAAGGAATAGTTGTCGATATTATCAACAGTCGTCTGTGAAGTAGGCAAGCCATCTTGTAGTTAAATAATTATGCAGTATGTGTTAATAGTCCATTATTTTACATTGCCGCCTTCTAACGACTAGAAGACTTATGATTAATTTACCCGTGATTCAAGTAAAGGCTAAGCACTTTTTCTGCGGATATGAAATTCAGCCCCGTCAAACTAGGCCTGACCAGCAGAAAAATCTAAATTGAGTCAATACTCTTTCTCTTGGAGGAAACGTATTAAATATCTAAAGTATACTACTGGATTCATGGAACTCCGGACCGGCTAAAATTGCAGAGTCTTGTTATACGGATAAGAAATGACAGAAAAATATTTTTCTGTGCTCCCTCCCAAAAATGTATGACTTAAACGGATGAATGTCCTCCAAGCAAAACTGCAAACATAGGTTAATTCGGTCCAGCGCAGAATTTGCGCAAAAGTCTCCAGATCAAATCCATTACTCCAGAAACGTAAATTTTGTTATCCACTTCTAGTTAAGAGCCAGTAACCATCATGGCACTTCCGCCGATGACACCTGCAAGGATGAATAAAGTGATGATAGATGCACCTATTTTATCCTTTGTTGTTGCAGGATGATTGACTAATGCCGAATGAGTTCCGCTGTCGGCACCAGCGTTAAAATCGCCTTTACTTATACCAGTTCCCTTAATATTCGAGGCCCACCCGGGTGCTAGATCCACTAACTGGCTCTGAACCACTTCGAGAACAGCCATCTGCTCTCCTACGCCGATACTACCATCGTTAGCAGAATTTCCCCATCTGAGGCCACATTGTGCGCCGCTTGCTCCTGCTGTACATGTTTTAATAGCATGGTTTGCAGAGCTAGCCAGTAAGGGCATAATGGTCTGGTGAGTAAAGGGAGCAAGCTCGGCCGTGGCAGCGAGCCAGCGAACCAGATATGCTTTAAAAGAACGCTGGTCAACATTGCAAGTACCAGATTCCTCGCACCCCTCAAACATGACCCCCTCGTTAAAGAAAGTCATAGAAGATTGCAGGAGGCCTCGTGTGCGTTGTTCCCAGACAGGGCTACCATCAGTCTACTGGCACGTTAAATCCCCCGAAAAAAAAAACAGAGAGAGAGATGTTACATACAAAATTATACATGGCAGCACTACCAAGCAAGAATACACCCACATTATAGGTCCACTGATTATGATCTTGTGTCTTGCAATTGTCGGAAACTTGTGCACCATCATAGACATGGAATTCTGGTGTCAAAAGTCCAATACTTGTCATCCACTGCCATGTCATTTCTGCTTGATCTGCATACGTGGTATTTCCAGTATAGAGAGCCAAGCGAGCGGCTAGGTTAAAGAAACAGCCGTTCGAGATGCTGTTTTTATAGGTAAACCCGCTATTAAATTGAAAAATTTGCCAGCGCAAGCCGCCTCCACAGGTCGCAGTATCCCAACGCCTAGCCTGAGTGTTGAATACTCCCTGGGCCAACTCAAGCCATTGGAAATCTTTCTCGGGCGGGTTATCAAATTTTGTTTCTGCTGCAGTCATGGCAGCTAATGCCCAAAAACCTTGGTCATCATTTCCCAACGTTTTTGTCTGGTTTACCGGCATGAAATCTCCATCTTCGCCAGCTTGGTGGAGAAGAGCCTGTTGCGTAATGGCATTGTAAGTTGTATCTCCCGTATAGTACCAGTAATTGACCATAGTACCGAACCTACGCTATCGGTATGAGCAGTTGTCGTAACTAAATTCTCTCAGTGAAATTTAACCTACATAGCACCTGCTTCCCACCAATAGTAAGGATCTGGTAAATTTCCTGGTGTGTCTCCCGGTCTGTTTCCGGTGTAGAAGGACATTAGTTCTGTTGCCAGCGTCTTCGCCGCATTTTTAACAGAGTCTTTTGAGGTCAGCTCTAGAGTGATAGCTGCAGCCACAAGCTGACAAGAAAGTAACCAAGTCGTGGATGACGTATTCCACCTCATACCGGGGGAAATTTTTTATTCTGAATCAAGTGATGACTATCAGAGCAACAAATATCTTACCAAAAAGAATAGACAGTAAAATTCATTAAAAAATTCGAAGAGAAATGAGTGAGATGAATGGATAAACAAGTGAACGATTAGATTCAGAAAGAAACAATGACGGTGTAATAATGAACATGGAAAAGAAAGCGGGAAATCACAAAACAGAGCAGCTTGACATGCCAAGTGCTATATATTTACCATATTGGTTGAGGAGGTCAAACTGATGGAAGTTTAGGCAGACCATATTCTGTCTTGGAATGTCGCATATTGGTACTGAATGTCACGTGTCATTTCAACCCGAGTAAGCCCTCAAACAAATTAGATCTCGGCTCGATGGAAGTAATTAGAGATGATTGTCAGAGGAAATTCTCATTCAGTGCGTCCAACATCCACTTCATCCCGTCATGCCTGGCTGGCCTTGCTATAGGGAATCGGAATTTGTGTAGTCGCATTAACGCCTCTTCCGATTTGAGCGAGCTTCTCTCGCTGAGGGTATGAGACCTCCACGTTGTGTAAATCGTCCTAAGGAATAATGGGCTCAGAACCTGCCAATTCCTCGCCTTTCTTAGCGGAGTCGGGCCGTTCACCTCATCTAGTTGTCCCCCCCTTCTCATCTCCGCGCGAGTCGTGTCCCCTCAGAAAACCCCTCGCGCATCTCCCCGTACACGATTCAGGCCGTGTTTGAGCACGAGGTTCACTTGCCCGTTCACCTAGGGCCATGTCCATGCCACTCATGCCGATGTGATCACGTGTTAGGTCCGGAAACGGAATAGGAAGGCTCGCATGGTCTGGGATGGCAGCGGGTGGGTTCAGATGAACGTGTTGTGTTGGCGTGACGGATAGATCCACATGCCCGATCGCGGCGCGTCGCCCAACGTCGCGTTCGCTTCTGGTCGGTCGGTCGGTCGTCGGTGTAACTCTGTAATCCATGGTCTTCTCCGCCAGCGCCTGTATGTCGCATTGTGGGCTGCCTCGACTGCGTCGCCGCAACTCTCAAAGCAGCGCGGCGTCAGACAAATGAAGCAGGACAGGCGCATTGTAGAAGAACCGAGCCGTGAGAATTCTCCCCCCGCAGAGCCATTAAGCCTAACCCCCCCACCAGCCACACCAAATTCATCTTTAACTTTTGCTATCCCGCATTAGACTTGTTTCGTATACAGCCAAAGCTCCAATCATTATGACTCAAATTTAAGAATCTATTCCGAAAGCCATTTGAGATTTGGAAACAAATTTGGATTTTTTTTAAAAGAAGTTTCTGCTTCTCAAAGTGGATCAAGAAATACGCTCCATGGTTTTCGTGCAAGTAACATGTTGCAGTGAAAATCTCAACAAGTGGAATAATTGTCTTTAAAACGAAAGGATACCTTAGCGGAGAAGGGGGGGGGGGTGTGTATTATTTATCGTCTGTTGTGGGCCAGGCCACCATCCCGTAGGGATATAGGATGTATGAAGGATATATAGAATACATGATCCTCCAAGCTACAGCAGTGCGCATCCGGTGCCCGAATTTTCCCGATACCTACGTTTGAGCCAGCTAGTTACATCGGGTCGAATGGGTAGGAACGTATTCACCATGACCCAAAGGTCACAGGCTGAGGGAAACCCCAAAGGGAAACCCAGTGGGAAAAAACCTCAGTAGGAAAACCTCAGCCATTCCTCCCGTACTCATTTTCGACGAGCAGCCGCAGTCACCTGACATAAGCCATGTAGGAGTCAAACCTACCGCTCCTAGAAAGCCCAACCAGCACCTCACCACTTGTGCCACCAGCCTATTATAAGTGATGGCAACATCACTTAGATGATTTTGATCAGTAGAGCCCTTCGCCCTACCTCTCTGAGACAGTCGGGGGAGTTCTTCGTTGAAAGGGTGCTGGGGAAGGTGACGATGAAACGAAGCCGACCGAGACCCGCGTGAATGAATGGGGTTCCTGAAGGGAAAGATTGCGACTCTTCTTGGCTATCCCAGATATGCGAACATACTGAACGTTTACAGCCGGCACCGCGTGAAGGTGAAGAGTTCGACTTTGCCAGCCACATTTAGTAGTAGTACTTCGATTGGACAAAGGATAATGTGAGTCTGGTCTCGTGATAGTGATGGAAAATTCGAATCAAAAATTGTTCGGACGTACTCCCTCTCAAGGGTCCTGAATGTGAAAGTCAATTTACGACATGGGTTTTGCCATACAAATTTCTATGAAAAGCTTTTTGGCTAAGCCTATTTCGGAGATGATACCCGGCAATTTGTATGTCGTATGTGTACGAAAAATAATGAATGTATTAGCGTCGTTGCGACATTCTCTACGAGACTAATCTGAATCTAGTTATTTACATTGGTTAATCCACCAGCCTATGCTAAGCACAAAGTATTGTTACAGTACTTGGTGGCGCCACCATATGCAATGAACACAATTTGACGCCTTGTCGGCATACTTGTGTCGTGATTTTCCATACGTTAGTGCTGTTAGAGTCATAGATCTCTATTATAAATAATCAGTGTAAATAATCGCTAGTCGAGCGACGGCAGCAGACAGTCATTCATTGGCCTGTGCATGTCCTCTAGTGAATTTAATTAAAGTGTGAATGCTTCGAAACTACCCACACATGTTGTCATCGATCTTCGCGGACCACTTGAAGACCTCGTATGAAATAGAGAGCTGGTTGTGATTTTGTCGCAAGCTTCTCTATAACTCTACTTCGGAATGTTTGCGATGAACTTTCGGTCATGGCTGGCTCAGAACAGTATTTTTTTCAAGTCTATTGAGTCTCATATCTGAAAAAGAATTCATGAGGATATTAATAAGTATTTGTTCTTCGAGGGTAGCGGAGCGGCGACTACTTTCTGATATTTCGAGGAAAGTTTTCTTCTGGGTATAATTAGTTATTGAATAAATATTTTACTAGCTTACAGACCTTCAGTTAGGGATGAGCAAAGAGGTTGATGTGTTATGTTCTGATGGCAATTTGATGGAGGCGGTGTTGGTTGATTGTCGACCCGCGATGCACTGTGGACGGTGTGCGGTTATTTTTGGGAGAGCTTCAAGTGACCTAGCGCGCGAATAAGCGATAATTTAGACCATAAATATACAGGGATTTATCCATGTCGATCTCCTGTATTTTTGCGGGCCCTCAAAGACGCTAGTAAATTCAGGACCCTTCCGGGAGAGTGGGCACGAGGAAAGTTTCGGACTCAGACGTGAGCGCTAGAAATAGCCCCTCGAATTCATTGTCATTGCAACACTTAATTGTTCGGTTGGTCACAGCCCCACCTCACCTAATCGCTTCGCTATTAGGTGAGGGACAGCAACTTGGAAATTATTTTGACACTCGATGCGCCAATTGAAATAACTCAACCACAACATTGTAGACTGGTTTAAATTCTGTTAATATGATTAATGAGATACAACTCAAGGCTTTTAACAAGTTTTCGTATCATGATAAGTCTTATTGCGTGAGCTAGAAGTTCGCAAAGTTGCAAAAATTAAATTCTGAAAAATCACTTTTTGACCTTCGGTGCCACAACTTCCCACCACCTTCTTTTGAGACTACTGTTAATTAATAATTCATAAATTAAATATCCTGCAATATCAAATATCTATTTGTTTTGCCATTTAATCGTTGTTAAGTGCTTTGGTTTTCTACTTGAAATGATTGAGCTTCGATCTGGCCATACAAAGTGGCCGAGTCATGTGATATAGGCAAGACGATTGCTACTAAAATTATAGCAAATGACTCGGCCACTGCTAAATCAAGACGGCCAAATCGGGACTCGACCATTACAAGTAGAAAACCAAAGCACTTAACAACGATTAAATGGCAAAACAAATAGATATTTGATATTTCAGGATATTTAATTTATGAATTATTAATTAACAGTAGTCTCAAAAGAAGGTGGTGGGAAGTTGTGGCACCGAAGGTCAAAAAGTGATTTTTCAGAATTTAATTTTTGCAACTTTGCGAACTTCTAGCTCACGCAATAAGACTTATCATGATACGAAAACTTGCTAAAAGCCTTAAGTTGTATCTCATTAATCATATTAACAGAATTTAAACCAGTCTACAATGTTGTGGTTGAGTTATTTCAATTGGCGCATCAAGTGTCAAAATAATTTCCAGATTGCTGTAATTTCCAAGTTGCTGTCCCTCACCTAATAGCGAAGCGATTAGGTGAGGTGGGGCTGTGACCAACCGAACAATTAGGGGAGATTGGATACCAATGTCCAGTAATATGAATAATTAAGTCATATATAATATTGGCTAATAGATTGAGAGATCACAAGTCACTGGGATAAGTCAGACGGCTTTGGATACATCTTACAAGTATTCAAAGTGGTTGAAAATCCGTATGATATGCCGAACTGCTGAAATTTAGATTATAGACAAACAGAAAACTGGACTTGATGTTTTTTCGAGCATCAAGGCATTCTACTTCTCCAGATATGCTCATAAATCTTTTACCCTGCCTTTAAATCGCGAATACGCATCAATTCCCGAGGTCATTGATGCAACTGGCAGAATAATCAAGCCGGTGTTGATATTAAAATGGGATAGCCTACAAACGTTATAACTCGAGGAAAATAGTTTAGGCTAGATCTGTAGAACGTCTAGATTGCTAGTGGATAGTTTATCAACAATTCCTTGCATCGAATTGAGCTTGATACCGACTGATCTCGGATGCTCCTCTTGGTGGGTTGTGGCAGTTATGTGGACGGAGATTTCATGCGGAAATGCAAAGAAATACGTTTGAACAAATTTTCTTTCTATCAGCCTCTTCCCATAATCTCCTGTCGCTTGATCTCGTTTTTTGTCGAGTTTAAAGCCTCACAACCGAAAAATCACTACAAAGACGCTGCAGCTGTCAAGGTAAAACGCTTCATTGCCGCATATAATCGGACTAAAACTAGAGCCCCTGTAGAAAGGGCGCTTCAAAGTGACCAGAAAGCATTTATTTTTGTTCTTCGAAGTCCGGAAAGGATCTTAATTCATCGCAAGTGCTTCAATCGTTGAAGATATCTCTGAAAGAACCACTTACACTATGTGTATAATCTGAGGCCCAAAACAATAACTGAAAGCATTCGGGAGCTAAATAAAAAAGTATAGACTCTCAAATAGAGGAAGATAAACGAATGCGTGTGGTTTAGATCAATTCGTGAAGCAAGTCACTCGATCGCATCGAGTGAAACTAAGCGGGTGTACGATCATGAGACAATCCAGACATAGGAATATTAGATTAGGTATCTATGTGCTAGTATAGCACAATAAAAAATTCCATTTAAAACAAATACTCGCTTTAATTCGATGGAATAGATCAAATAGGCAAAAGCTGAACGGAAGGTTCATGAAGAGCTGTAAACATCTGAGAAACCATAATTTCGAACTAAAAATATTGCTGGTGTAGTTTAAAACATGTCGCTAAAGCCTATCAATTTGATTAGATGTGTTCAGAATTGGTATTGGTTCTTTCGAGGAGAGACGCTCAGAGAATATAGGCCAATTCGTCGGACTTCTTAATAGATTCAAGTAAAGGATATTTCCTAATTAATTGTTCTATTTTAACTTATATAAGACTACTCTTACAAATATATGTCTAACAAATATCACATCCCCTTCTCTCCTTCCGTGTGAATACGAGGCAACGTGCACACGTCCCTGCCATCACTTGCCACTCTCGACTGACAGAGATATTACGAGTAGAATTTGTATTATTAGTAATTGCAGGGGTATCGCCTGTAGAAACGACTGTGCAGTCCTGCTGGTCAATTCCTGATGAGTAACTGTAAATACGAAATTCCAACAAGAAGTCAAACTGATATTTTGTTGTGTAGTGACTAATTTAATCCTTTGGTGTTGATGCGATTTTCCAAACTTGGGGTGACAGATGGGGGAGTTGGGGATTCATAATTAGCGAAGCCAACCGACGAATCGAGCCCTTAGGGTCGTCTGCGTGGCGTATCATGGCCACGGCATTATTGGCGCGTTCTCACATCTCACAGTGCGGGTCGCCGCCGCCCTGAGAGCTCCTCACACACAATCCATGAGGAAGGCCGTTAGAATATGGATGATCGACGGCTGCTCTGCTCCGTATCATAGTCGGAAGAGGGGTCCACGATCATCGACGATGGTGCTGAGATGAAACTCAGGCACAGGGTGGTCGTCGATGGCTCATGACAACCGCACGCAGTGTAGGACGTTGCGAGGCTAAAAGATCCCTTCTGACTTCGTCGTCCTACTCCATCTCCGCGCGCGAGCGTAATGCGAGTGATATTGGATGTGGAGCCGTGACTTTTCACGTCCAATTTTGTACGAGCCCCTAAAGGTAAACAACGCCATTAATGAACCGAGACGCAATTTGTGGAAGCTTACCTCTGGGCGTCGTCTCCAGCGTAGAGAATTTCGCTGACATCGCAAACTGCGATGATTTGATAGTCACCTGTCGCCGGTAGAAAATTTCGAAATAAAATGCTACTTGTTCAGTCATTACTAATTATTACCATTCAATTTCTTCTCCTATGCTAATTAACGCGAGGTTAACTCGCGTGAACTAAATGTGACACTGCAAAATCCATTAATCCACCAAATAGAGCATCATGTCCAAGGCTCGGTCCAAAATCTTTCGCGTCTAATACCGTCCAGATTGCCTGTTCAAGGCCATTACTTAAAGTGTAATCCAAGTTTGTACCAAGAGACGGATCGATATTCCCACCAGAACTACCAGTCGCAACCTCACTCAAGAGTTGAAGTGGGGTATTTACTGGGCTATAGTTAGGATGTCTAGAGCCAGACGAAGATATTCTTTGTTGATTTGACTGCGTCGTGTTTTCTTCGAAGGCTTCCTTTTTGGTAGGGCTAGATATATCAGAAGCTATCCCCGGCTGCGCTATATCTAATTCCTGATGGCGCTGAAAGCAATTCTTGAGGGAATGTATCACTAGCAAGAATTTGGAGGAAGATTTAGATCTTTCCTCGGAAGAAGCAGCTTGAAAAACTTCCATTAGTCTATCCAAGTACTGTTCAAGCTTCAAGTTATCTTTGTCAATAACCGAACTTAATTCACTATTTGGAGTGGATGATCCAAGGTACATCTTAATCAAAATGACCACCGCATAGGCTACACGGACAAAATGAGCCACTGGAAGACACCGTATGGTCTCGATATCTAAGCTCATGAAGGTTTCAAAGATACCGTCGATGGAATTTAGGCACACCGATAAGGAATTAACGCATGCATCGCTGAGAGGGACATGACCCCGGTCACTTTCTGACGCTTGAAGAGCCTCATTGGTAGACGATAAATTTTCTTCGTCTACAGTATGATCCACATGCAAAGAAATTTCATGCATGTAAAGATTAAGAACACACTCGGTTATTCTTAGAATTGCTGACACATGGTTAGCAGTTAACTAACAACTAAGTCTTGAACTCACGGTCCATGATACCAGTCTTTACTGTAGCACTCCATTCTTCCATATCTTTTTCGAAATCCTCCAAATTGTACTGAGCCCCGGGGTCAGCAGTGTCCACTAGGCTCGATGGATTTTCCGGGGATAATTGTGCCCCTATTTTCTCGGCAATGTGCTGGCTTTTTATCCACTGACATAATAATTTGTCTGACGGAAATGCATTAGGAGAATTTTCGAGGACATTTACGCAATCAGCAATAAATGGACTCCATCGAATTAGATTTGGGCGCCGTAAACACATGGATGCATTACTGCAAAGCCAATAACAGCCTAGCCAGGCTCTTTTCGCTTCTATACTCTCAGGATCTATGTCTAGATTACGATGCCGTGCCTGTTCTCTAGTAATGCCCGGAGGTTTAGGTTTTGGTGAAATTTTCCGGCCTATCCCTATATCTATGCCCATGACAGCTGCGATATTTACAAGCTGGTAAACTTTGAGTTCTTCAACATTTTCTGGCGGGGAGTACCAAAGTGTACTAATTTGTAATGCCTGAATTATTTCAAGTGACTTATCTGCATTGCGAATTATGCGATCGGCATAAATAGCCATGATCTCACTTGTAAGTAATTGCTGCAAATGAGGGAAGTTCATGTTGGAGCTTGCATCGAGAATTGCAAGGAATAGAATAGGAGTAGATTTTTGGACGCTAATCCACGTAGTCCCCGGAGGGAAAACGACGAGAGGCATATGAGGTGACAGTTTCTCGACATAAAACTCAAACAGTTGTGAAGCTATCTCTGGTGTAATTAGGCCACGTTGAACTACATCTACATACTCATAAGTTGTTGCCTTCGCTTTGGATCCTGACCACCCTCCCATGGATCCGATGAAAGGTCTCGAAGGAAGTTCTAGACCTAATCCTGGTGAGGCGGCCTGGGCTATAGGGGTATCCGCATACTTTCGTTTGCGGTCTGCCACAGTTAAGGGGGACAAATTTGCCTTCGACTCATTATCTGCCTTCCAATCTCGGCTATGTTCTTCAGATCGATGCATGTATGAAGACCCTAAATTCCTACTAGTCCCTTGCTCAAAAGGAGTTTGTCTAGAAGGAGTAGCTGCGGACAGAGGAGCGGCGTATTCATTTACACCACTCTGATTTATTGGCGTTCCATTGGCTCTCTGCGCAACGAGACTTGCGGTTAAGGCATCGATTTTCTTTTCTAACTCTGCGACGCGACTATCTGTTTTTTTTTGTCTCTTGCGACTGGGCGCTGTGACGACACAGTTTCGATTTGCTTTGGTACATCTTTTGCACGGAGCTTCAGGATTGTTGGGATCAGATTCACATCTAACTTTCAGTCCTCTACAAGCTTCGCACGCACGCGAGCGCTTTGGGTCATGAGGACTGCCCTCATCGTGAGGAATTCTTATTTCCGTTCTTGGTGTATTTTGCACAGAATGTTGTAGTTGTTGATGTTGGTGCTGTAAATAAGGAGATGAAGAGTCGTAGTCTAGGGGTTGAGACAACGGATTAGCAACGACAGCGGCAGTTACTAACGGGGGAGTGGACTGAAATGTTGATGTTGCAGGCGCAATGTCACGAAGCAGGGGATCTATCGAGGCATCAGAATTAGACATCGCCTTCCTGTCACGGAGCATACAGAGTCCGCCGTTCTCGGGAGTCCGGAGCTTGCTAAATTCCTGGTGGTCCTGGCTGATTAAAAGAATTCTCGTGAATTTCTTTTGTCACATGATCTGACTAACCAACCGACACTATTAATTATACGTCAGCACTGCTCCTCAAACTATCAAGGGTCGGATAGTGCAGTGGTACACTGTTTTGGCCTTTCTCCCAAGTAGAGTCTGGGCAGCTTGGACACATGCCCCACTTGAGAGAGGAGAAAGCTGGTTCGACACTAGCAAAGACACTTACACCACTCACTCTCGCGGTGATAGTGCGTTCGTAGAATGATGAAAGCATGCTCAGATAACCACGGGGTTTCCCCGCTTTTCCCTGAGTTGGGTATTCATGGAAGAGGTTACCTGTCGCAAGGCATTAACCTCGTAATGGTATCTGCAAATGAAATCTGAGTGTGAGTGTTACAAGAACGTCAAAATGTGTCATTCTATGAAAAACACACCTTCCGTAATCATTCGCGTCATAGCTTCAGGCTGCATACACAATATTGAATTAAAAAATATAAAATAATATACTGTCAAGAACCTGAACACCTTGACATCTACATGGAATCATTTCTACATGTACGTATACATAATAAATTCTCATGTTCAACTCAAGTAAAGATATTGGCTCTTGAAATGAGCTGCTTTCTAATTGAGTGGTTAGTTGAGCCTCTACCGTCTACTGATCACAGCTCTTATATATAGTAGAAGGTTGTTGGTATATTTCCAGGTCGCTATAGCGTAGTCAAATCAGCTTGATGTGGCTTTATCTTTTTTATTGATGTCTGATGTCTAGCATACATGATGCTGCGAAATATATACATGTATTACCAAAAGATTAGTAATCGGATTAATCAAACTATTTTCCCAACACTGGCACAGAATAAAAGAAAATCGATGTTTACATCAGTGAATGCTTCTCTGTTAGCATTAAGCTCGGCCACCCCCCTTTCTCGACCACCCTAATAAACCATACACAAAATTTTAGAATGCTAGTATATCCCACAAAACACATTAAATTTGCCATTGGTTACACATAGGTTCAAAAGTAGTACCAGCCGAGCCACTAACATCCCTCCGAGCTTCAATTTCTGCATTCCTTGATGCTACTTGAGCTGAAAGCGTCGTCGCTCTGTCGACAGCGTCTCTGATAGCTTCGGCATCGCTGAAGCGCTCATTTGGGTTTACTTGAATTCGTCTTCTAGATCTAGTAGTTTGGCTGCTAT
>JAKRRZ010000909.1:0-15094 GCA_022627015.2 Podosphaera aphanis
CGGGATCTTTTCTGTTACGTGCGTCCTGGATTGTATACCGAAGACGCTCTAAGCGTTGGAGGGCGATGCTCGGTGACTCGCGGAATCGTGCTTCGAGCTCTTGGCACCAGAGCTCTACACCTGCCTTGAGTCCTGCGCGAGTGACTGCAGAAATCTCGTTGGTATACCACTTTTCCGCTTTACCACGCAAGCAGAGATGCAGCTTTGCTGCGACATTTGAGCTGGCCCAACAACCTGATGTAACACCAGTTGTGTTAACTTTGATTCTATGAATAAAGCTAAACACGTTGTGGTATATTGTTTTGCCATCAACGTATTCTATAGGCTGCGTAGGATCATTGTCCGGGTCGAAAAATCCTAGGTCAGCTGCTCGAAATTTGTCCTCTTTCTCCCGCGATTTTTCCTGAGTGCTAAGTACTTGTTTATTTACTGAAGACATAACTGTTGATATTAGTGACCGGAGCAAGGCACGACACGACAACCTAAAATGAGTCAAACCCAGCAACAGTTTCTCTCGCCAAATCAACAACCAGTGTTCACCCAGGAACAATTTCAATCGCTGGTATCCAATTTCATGTCGTCCTTAAACACCCAAATTCTTAGCTCGCAAGAGAAAGCTCAAGAGAAAGATGAAAAAATTCAGGCTACCCAACCACCTGTTCTCTTAGAAAATCAGCAACCTGTTTTCACCCAAGAACAGTTCCGGTCCCAGACCTTCGTCGCGACGTCAAGCGGAGGAGCATAATTATTCATCCAGCCATTCGATGGAGCAAAGCGTTTGGCAAAATCAGTTTTCTCCTTATCTGAGGCATCGATACCTATTGGTGAGGAGGAGAGTGACCAATTTAGTACGATCCAATTGATCGCATCTAGATGTTCTGAAGGTAGTCGCTGCACGAAGTTTGGTCGTAGAATATTTAAGACCTTTTAGCTGGTGAGCCGCTATTCTAGCTTCAGCGGGATCCATTGGAGTAGATCCTGGGTGAATCTAATAGTGGTGTTTATGAGAGTAGTAAATGAGGTTGATATCAGAAAATTCTGACACTGGTTGGACAACTGATTATTAAATCTAATCTACTGGCCAAAGGTATATTAATGGCGCGGTGAAGCTGGTGAAAATACCTAACTAGATAATGCTACCAAAATTGTGACAGCGCTCAGTGATATATATATATATATATGTTTATATATCTATATATCTATGTGAGAATGAAGTGCCCCCGGGAGGATGCTAAGGTTGTTGTTGATATACAGCCCCTAACGCACGGATGCTTCGCCAAATCTATAGCCCCTGCTCCTGCATAACTCCTTATGGATACCTAACATCATTGCTAAGAAAAACCTCAGCTGAATGAATACTCAAATTACTCCACCTGCTAGCAGACGCGTGCCCTATCTTACTCGAGATCAAGGATTGCAGGTGCTTACAGGAATTCAGCTATAAGAAAACTTTCCCCACAAATTAACTACATTTAGATACTCACACTCCACAGAGCCGGACTCTCTAATAGAGAATTAGCAGATCAACTTGAAGTCACAATCCTTCAAGTTCGGAACAAGGTCAGATCTGGTTGTGCCTCTCCCCAACCTCGGACAGGACGTCCACAGCTATTAAGCTCAGCCCAAGTTGATGAGCTGGAAGCATTTGTTTGTTCTTCGCGGGAAACTAGGCAAATGTCGTTTCTTGAACTGGCTCTCCACTCTCGTCGTTGGAGTGCCGGAGAATACGCTATTCGGAATGCGCTCAGAAAACGAGGTTACGAGCGGCGACTTCCACGTAGCTCTCCCCCGCTTTCTGAAAATCATCGTGCGGTCCGAATATGGTGGAGCGACAGCATCTGAATTGGCATCAAGAGTGGTCACGAGTTCTTTGGAGTGACGAGACATGGATAAACGATAGCCGAATAATGTCTGGATATGTCACCAGAAAGGTTAGTCTTATCTTATTCATTTTCAAAAATATCTCGGTCTCTATTATCGTCAAAAGAGTGGCCAAGACTTTGATGACACTTGTGTTGCTGATCGTTATAAGAAGAACAACTCTTGGATGTTCTGGGGAAGCTTCGCGGGAATCGAACGAGGTCCTTGTGTTTTTTGGGAGCGGGAGTGGGGAAGTATGACCTCTGAAGGATATAGTGAACATATCCTCCCAAGGATAGGTAATTGGTTCAGAGAAAAGAGAGAAGAGACGGGCCACAATTATATCTTTATGCATGACAACGCCTCTGTTCATAAAGGACGTCCAGCTAGGGAGTTTCTCAATGCCAATGGGGTTGAATCTATGCCCTGACCTGCTAAATCTCCTGACTTGAATCTGATCGAGAACGTATGGAGTATGATGAAATACTACATACAAGAACGACACCCGGAGTTTGAGCGGACGAGACAGCGGAACAGGGCGGAGATTCGACCCATTGTGCTAGAGGCATGGTACCATAGCACAACAGAGGAAAAGCTCACCCAACTGATTAGGGGTATGGCTAGAAGATGTGAGGAAGTATTGAATGCAAACGGGGGTCCTATTTCATATTAGGCCTAAAAATCCGTATCAACAGCAAATCTGAATTGCAAGCTTTAATATGACGTATGAGCTCGATTATTTAGGCTTAGTGCGAAACAAAGTGGGGAGAGACAGGCGACTTCACTTTTATCGACCTCAATTTCTCTCACATTATTTTTGAACAGGGTTTGAAGCTTTACCATATTTGGCCTCGCTTAATCGTAATCGTCACGGTAGATTACTATGTTTGGGTAAAGATTGGCAACAAAACCCCTGTAAATGACAGGCGACTTCACTTAACCTTGTACCACTGTATCACTGAGCTGATCAATATTTCTTGGCATTTCCTCACATAAATAAACTGTTCAAAGTTCACTACGTCCAACGCCCAAACGCGTCCGCAGAAAAAAGAAGAGCCGTCTATCACCGTAGTCAAGTAATACTTGCAGACTTTTAATGAGGTAGTCATGAAAATAATTCCATATGGTTTCGCGTAAATAAGCCATCACTTTTTGGCCAGCTCAGTGATGAGGTAATGCCAAGGAATATTGACCAGCTTAGTGATATGAGGTAATGCCAAGAAATATTGACCGGCTCAGTGATATTGAACGTTAGTACAAGTATATAGTTTTCTCTCATGGGGAGAAAGTTTTGTGAGCTGTTATTGTTTATGAATCTAGTTAAATGTACATGACTTATTCTGACTGGGGATAATCGAAACCCCCGTTCGGCCCACACTACATATGTAGAACAATAAAGTCTTGACAGGGGGGTTCACAAAACTTGTTTCCTGTCAACCGCTGAATGACCCTATCTGATCAGGCGACAAACACCGCCACATACCACGGTCTTGTGCATGTCTTGTTGCTCAGATCATAAGTTAAACAGAAAAACTTCTAGCTGAACCAAATATCTGCTCCAATTATAAATCATCACTATGGGAAGTCAGGATGCAACTGTGAAATTGATACTCGATAACGTCAATCCCCCTTCACACAGCTCACTATGTAACCCGGATTTCTTACTTGTCTTGATAGAGTCCCTCAATCCGCTCCTCAAATACCCAATCGAGGTAAGTACGAATGTTTTCCAACTTCTCATCTACAGCATTGCTCATAAAAGGATATGAATAGTATACTGGCGACCCAACCCACGATGTCCATTACTTGACAAAAGGGTTGATCGATCTAGCCTACGAACTATTTCTGCACACCTTTAAGTACCCATTCAACAGCAACCCCCTTCCGCGTCTTCTCTCTAAACCTTCGAAACCATTTTCCTTTGGAGAGTTTATCAATTGTCCTATTAGTTGTCCCCAGCTAATTAATGGGCACATTCTCACACGTGGTCTCACTCTAAATAATATCCCACGCCCATTCACCCACAAAATAGCTGCCGACCTCTATACCGCAATGAAAGATTGTTTAGGCACGCGTCCCGGTCGAGGCTGGGAGGAAAAGACTTATCACCGTGTCTACAGTGAGGACATGGGATTCTACTCTAATTGGGCTATCGATGCTATTTGGATATACCAAGTAGTTGAAGCTGTCGACTGGAGAAAGCTACCACCGACCCGAAACAAATTTCTTCTGCTAAATTATGCCTTAGTTGGGTATGCGACGAAGGAGATGCTAGATCCATTCGCACGATGAAATACTCCTCACGCCTTATCTTCACTCCACGTGAAGTTCATCATTGTACTGTGGTACAACATTATACATCAGAGCTCTAGAGCATGGGTCATTCGAATAAAAACCCGGTCTCGAAACTCCCAAGTTACTTCTTAGCGTGTAAAGGCTCTAAGAGATGACTTTATACAACCTTTATATGTGTTAACTAACTTGGCCTATCTCCCATTCAATGCTGTCGAAAGCTATAAGTCAGGCATCATTTTAATGCTGCAAATTCCTAGTCATTATCCTCTGCTATACTATACCGTATGGCTCACTGAAGCCATGTCATGATAAAGAATGATAACATAAAACAGCCCCACCGAAGCTATATTTTGGGCATGACTATCTCAGAATCCTATTTTATCTCCTACAACAACATTCAAATTCTCAAAGTCTCAAGAGAAACATCGTAAAGATAGATAGCTTTACATTCGCAGGCGACACAATTTGTTTCAGGAGTAAAACTTCAAACTTTTCAACTCACAGTCTTGCTGTTGGGGTAATCTATGTTATTAAAATTTAGTTGAACATGCCTATAGTTTTCTAAACATTAAACATTATCTTTGTAAATTCGGATAAGGCTCTTGAGGAACTTCGGCGATACTTTTGCTCTGTTTAATTACGAACGAAATACCACAACAAAAGCTTTTGCTAGCATGTTGGCACAATCGTACCATAATTTTGGTGCTACATGTAGTCAAATCGGTTATAGTTGACATAACAAGTAGTTTTGGATTATAAGGTTGCGGACAAGTCTGTGTGGAGCAAACATTTTGAAACTTTTCCTTGGAAACTAAAAGAACTCTTAAGTCCTAGACTAAAAAACATGGACTAGAAGTTGTGGGTTACATTGATTCATTGATTCTTTCATTCATGATATTGAATACCTGGTACCCCTTCAATTCTGCAGAACGGCGTTTGCCTTTTTCAGTAAATAACAGGGATTGTCTGTTGATATATATGAAATGCAAGATAAAAGCTTCGTATGAATCATTAACTAATTATACCTTGAGTCCGAAATACACCAGGCAAAAAATTGGCTGAAAGTTCAGCAACAGTCTACTCGGAAGCTGATAGCGCGAAAGCAACACCTTAGAATGACTCAAAATTTGGTAAGTTTGCATAATTTAGTATCTCTTAATTTATCGTACTTAATTTTGAGAATCTAACTTCGCCGGAAAAAAAATTTGTAATGAGAACAAGATGACTTGTCGATCGGCCAAATATTTTGCGGCCACTTTGCACCAAACTTTTCTGTCGCAAACTACGCACACAACGCCCGGAACGACGTTCCATCTTGGACAACACACCTATCGGTTTCCTCCGATCTTATGAGTAGCTGTTTTGAGCCGTTAGAGTTGATATTGACTGTATTTAAGTGATCCGAATAGCGATATCCCAGGATTGATCTTGACAACACGGCAGAAAGTAATTGAGCCCTGAAAAAAAGGGAGATCCAAGCCGAGCTAATGGGAATGAGCTCAAATGGTTCAAATCTATCATTTTTAACACTTGTGGAATGGTTCGCAAACAAGTGCAGAAAGGAGAAAATGACGCTCGAGGAAACTCGCCTCTCATTGCCAGCGATACATTGTCCACAACATAACCCACGTCAGCGAGAGAACTTCGGAAAAGTGGTAGCAGCTAGAAAACAGCCCAATGAAATTAGAATGTACCCTCAAGTTAACAGAAACGTTCCGAAAGAGTCAGGGATGCAGGGCTGAAAAAAAGCCAAAAATAATACATCAGAGAGTCCGTATTTCGCACTCAAACAAAGTAAAGATCATTCAAGGACCATCGAAGGCCGGAAGAAGGTAAGTCGATCTCATACGATTTAAGTTGACCGGTTCAGCGGTGATAGAATCCATTACACACGTCGAGTAGGTAAACGTTCATTCCGGGACTCAGGAGAGCTAAGTTTTAAGCCGGAAACACTTTGATTTATGCTTATATATCTTGGGCTAGAGCTTCGGACATAGTTCAAGTGGAGAGAATAATGAGTATCAAATAGTTAATCAGCGTATTGAATGAGAATTCAGCTCGTCGTTTGAAGGCGCCGTGTGTCCCGGGAGATATGCTACCCGTTGAATAGTCAATTTTTAAACAGGAAATTAATCCCAGGGATACCACTTCTGTTACACGTTTGTCTCTAGGCTCTGAGAGTATCTGATGCTTGAGTTTGCCAGCCAATTCCTCAAATTTAACCCCGATAGAGTATCTCTGGGCCGAGCTCAGGGGGTAGTACCCAGGAGATCATAAATAGGTCGAGAAGTGATGAGGATAGGTTAGAAGAACAATCCACTGGATGTATTCTGGCATCTTTCTACAAGATTGAGGTACAATTAGAGTCGATGCCAACATGATTTGGAGCGGTATTGACTGGTAAAGATGGTAAAGAAAATACACGAAAAGGGGTGCTGAAAATGGCCGATCAATTAATCACCTTCTTCGGATCACAATTTTTTTCGCAGCAAATTTGGGACCTTCAAATTCTAAACAGTAGATTAAGAAACACTACACGTAGTTTACACGCTTACAAAATTTGAAGTCATTCCAAAGTGTTGTTGCGCTGTCAGTATTAAAGTGAACTATCGCTGAATATTCAGCCAATTTTTTGCCTCGAGTGTTTATAGATACGCGGAAACAGTGAACCTTTTTCTCTGCTTCATAGTAGTTTTGTAAGTCTACACCTTGATGCTACATGTATGACATAATACTAATAACTAAACTTGACATGTGTATTTCACCACTGACATCATCCAATATAATTATATATACTAACCATCAAAGATTCATCAATGAAGTCACGTCAACATCATCGTCGACTGGTTCATCTTCGACGAAACTCACCGGATAAACTTGAACCGGGAGACCTGCACGGACGTTGTAATTACCAGTACACTGATTCGCTAACGGGCGAATATTCTGGATTCGTTGATCGGATCACTGAATCTTGTTTTGCTACTTTATGGGTCTTCTATACCGATAATTAACTATATGCTGACCATGGTGCCGGATTTTGCATGGAGAAGCGGAAGCGAAAGGTCATGGGGGAATATTTTTTCAAGGATGCCTCGATATGTCATCTTTTGGATAGATCAAATCTCTCGTGCATTTTACCACGATAGCTAGTCAAGGCGCTCTTCAACCGTATGTCTCTTGAGGTGGTCGAGACTTGGAGTAGAAAAATTGGAGTTTTCGGCGGTTGTACAGATGAGCTCAAAAATACTCAATTACTCATCGTCATCCTCTCGTCGACCCATCCCACCCCATCGGATGCTTGTGCATCGCAATAAGGATGCCAACTTTTATCTTGATCCAGCGCCAGATTTCTTGGTCACAACACTCCCACGTCTACCATACCACGGGTAATAAGTAGTTCGGAATATGCTCAGGGCGATCCGAAGTGTTTTTGGAACCGATCTAAAGAAAAGACCTAGAGTCTTGACCTTGTCATGAATTAGCACGTCGAAGAACTTCTGGATTTGTTAGAGTAAACCGGTTGAGAAGAAATTTGACGATGTGTATCTTCGGAATGAGGGCGCTAATCCTTGACGTTAGAAATCCAACCATTGGTCCCCTCTAGCCGCCAATAGTACAGCAACAAACACTCAGTGTGGAAATTGAACTAATCAGCTCATCTTATGTAACTTCTAACATATCAACTCAGTCTTTGTTGATCCGACATGAAGACATAATTCAGTTACCGCCTGTGATTGTATCAAGTCAAAGGTCTCATTGCATCTTTTATCAGAGTTCAATCATGCATTTCCACTAGGCCGATCTTTGATCATAGGCTTCTCACAGAAATTCTCAGGGTTATGATTTTCTAATTCAATATGCTCAAGTACATATTACTGCATATCCCCCGAAATTCTGCCACATTGACAGAAAACAACTTCCCATCGACAGCTGGAAACTCAGAGAAAAAGCTACCCTTGCCCAGCCAGCTTGGTAGTCTTATTGGGGCGTACCTTATAGCAGTTTGTATTGTTGGTCTTGTCCTCACCTGCCTCTCTCGAAGGCGGCGCAATCGAACACACATGTCGTCTGGCATATTAAATATAGAAATGATGGAGTCGCTTCCGCAAAAAGATAAAAAAAGCTACAGCCACCCATCGTTTTTGCCTGGGAGAATCTCGAGTCTTCCTTGGATTTCTTCCGGAAGTGACACTTCACATAGATCGTCACCTACAGCTATGGCAAGTCCGGGAGTTGATATTCAAGTTGTTGAGGCAGATCGCGAAAAGTTATCTCGCGATTTGGAAGCTATTTATGCTCATGTTATGGCTGAGGAGGACGTCAAAGCTTCTTGTGAGGAATCTAAAGATTTACGGCCCTCTCTACAGCAGCGACAGTCTATTAAATCGAGGCCCATCAACGTTCCACAACTCAAACCCAAATCAGAAGAGCAGAAAGAAGAATCTAATCCTACGAGACCGGAGACAAAGACTCGATCCAAGACAGCTTCTAGGGCTTTATCCCTTCTTTCATCATTCAAATCACCACGAAAAAAGTTCGCGCAACCACTCGTAATTTCTTCCCCCATACTTATCTCATCACCTGGACTCCCCCGAATTGCTAGAAGCACCAAGGTAGTTATGTGTTCCGACTCACATATGCCGCTGCAACAACAAGAAAAACTACAGCCAACGAACTCCCAGCAAATTCACCCTTATACACGCGAGCTACCACTACGCCAGTTTGAGCACCTTTCGCAATCAGCATCCGGAATGTCTTCGGGGCCCACAACAATAACCATACTCGAGAGAGCGCAAAGACCTGATAGTTTCTTGCAGACTGGAACGCCGTGGAGTGCCGGTGCTGTACCATATAGTCCTTACCAGCCGTATTCACCCGTTATACCCGTCACACCCAAGCTGGCCACCCGCGAGGAGATCAAGACACGCAGAAAATTGGAAGCAAAGACGCATGGTCTGGAGCTGATCAAGAGTGAAGAAGAGCTTTGGGATAGCGCCTACTAGTCCGCTGATCCAAACCAAGTGAAGCCAATGCTTTTTCTTGGGATGGCACGAACGTCATCGACCAGAGATTTTCTTATGGAGGATGGAGTTGGATGCTGACTTGTCTGCAGAAAAGGGAATCCGCTGTATATCTGATGCCATAATGACGGTATCACATTTGGACGCTGTGCGTCTAGACACACGCTTTGTAACCCATCAGGAGTGTAAGGTGGGGAGTTTTCGCGTTCACAGGGGCTCGTCCGAATCTGGATAGATGTACTCCCAAGCTTCCAACGTTGAAAGGCCTTTTTCACCATGCGCCCAGCCAGATTAGTTAGGTACCATACGTCGTCGGTTTCGGCAGGTGTGAGTACTAGCTCTATTCACGTTTACCCCGGATACCCAATTCAGGTCCGCAGTCACGATGTCATATCTCGTAGTCCGCGGTGGTTCACGCACACCACACCTGGTATGTACAGTAAAGATACGGACGTGGAATAGCTCAGTGACGCGCAAGAAGTGGGCGTTAGTGAGCGCGGCGGTGCGTCGAGAATGTGTAGATGATTGTTGTGGCTCCCGGCATGCGTTTTAGATGATTTAATATTAACGTTCATTCATTACAGTTCAAGTCGCCTGACCTTGTCGGGTCTTAATTCTACACTTGTGATGAAGTATACATGTCTCAGGACAAGGAATGATCGAGAAAAACTGTTCCCATTTGATTCAAGGATATCGTGCCTATTTATCTTTCATATGCTTCCTAGGAAGGCCTGCTGTCCCAGAGTCTGCTCTCACTAACTACCACCCATTGAACAGGACCTTGCCGGACTCAGCTCCGTAATATACATCTCTTAAGATATCCCGTCGTCACTCTGCTCAATGACCACTTTGGCGAAACGGCCAACTACATATATATTCAACCCCATTTCTCAACCTAGGTCAAAGCCCTGTGTCGGTGATCCTAGATTAGACAGCCGAGCGGGACATGCCGCACGTTTTCCCTCCTAGACTGCATAGATAAATATCGTCCTTAATACTCACCACGCTCGCTCGCTCTAAATACATAAGACCCGTCCGAAACTAAACTACAGCAAAGCTTTTGACCTTGCGCAGGTGTTTGTAGGGACTAAGAACTTTCTTATTGGGAGGGCACATAATAGATTTCAAATAACTATTCACGTTTCTTAAAGCTGTGGGTCTATAGGACGGTAAATGTGGTAAAATTTGGGCCCTTTATCCGGTCATTTCTATCTATTCTGCACAATCCATATTTCCTTAACTTCCATTCCAGTTGCATCTGTAGACTCGTCACGTTTCCTTTGAATAGTAACTTTCGTTTTAACGCGTCGGCGATCGAGATCCTCATTTCTGATTGTTACTGCTTCGCTTGGTCGTGTTCGTTTTCTTTTTTTTCTAATATCAAGTGTTTGTATTACGAGCTGTCTTAACGAAAATTCATTTTCCCTTACCAAGTGTCACGGGTTCAAACCTTGGGGGATACTGACTGCGCCAGTACTGCATGGATATCCTATACGAGTCCGTATTTTATAATCAAATCAGAAGTTGTATCTTTCGCCATATCGGATCGTTCCAGAATTTCAAAATCGAGGTCCTCTAATATCGTTCAATTTTCAGGATAACCGGGTTTCTGTAGTCTTCCACTAATTACAAGTCACTGGTCTGGATATTGGGAGCCTTTATATGGTGTAAAGTCGGATAGAAGGACGACCATATATCTCATGTGTATAAAGCAGGAAAGCGAAGTGAGAAACTATCTTGAGTATAGATGTATCTACACTGTAGACGAGACGTCATGTAAAAAGATCTTGCCATCTGAGAAGTTGAGTAGTAATTGCATGCATGAGTAAATAGTGTGTGGATGCACATGAACAAAACGTGCCAATTTAATAAGATTATGTAGGAAGACTACCTTCAATCATTTCTGGCTGAGTCCCCGCTAATACGTTGAACGCTTCGTTTCCCGAACTATAACATGCCATTTCAAGGCGTCTCAGTTACGTAAGAGAATTAAGGATGTGAAAGATAGGCTGGCGATAGATCTTACAGAAGGAGCTAACATTCCGTTTTGAGGGAATCAAGTCCAGCAATGTCTTGGCCTCCAACTCCAACTCCAACTGACCATGAACAGCAGTAATACCGTTGAGCCCAGCTTGATATCACTACTTAACAGCGACGAAACATCAGATGTCGCAATATCCTCATCGCTAGACCTTCCTACTCTACAAGATCTCAATATCTTAAAACCCTCCGGTCGATTTCTACTTCCTGAACTTGATGCTAGAAACCGACTACGAAATGCACATCGAGCTGAATCAAGCCATAAAACTTTGATATCGCCCACTGATGATGATGAGGGCCCACACAAAGGCGATGCCGTAATCAAATGCACTCTCGGAGATTCATCGCGTCAGTCTCTTCGAAAAATACTTGAAGATGGAAATAAATCTCTGATCACGAAGAAGAGACTTATACCGGAACAGAATAATGATGACTTTGTGCAGTTGCCGCAACCGCCCAAGAAACAAAAAACTACAATACAGGTTGTCCCTCCCATCATTATCGGTCTCCATGAGCCCCCACCTCAGGCTACGCTGTTCCCTCCAATAGCATCAAGCTCATTCCACGATAGCCACGGTAGAAATTCATTGAACATTGAATTGCTCGGAAATAAAATTCTATCAAAGGCTTCAACTGAAGAATATGATGCTGCTTCGATAAAAAATCCCAACCCCGTTAACAATAATCAAGTGCTTTCATCAAAGCCTATTGCAACCCGAAAGAAGTGGACTGAAGAAGAGACGAATAATTTACTGCTTGGAGTTCATAAACATGGAGTTGGATGTTGGACGGATATACTAAATGATTCCAATTTTGTCTTCAATAAAAGATCACCTGCAGATCTAAAAGATCGCTGGAGAACTTGTTGTCCTGATGAATTAAGGAAAAAAATTCCCACAAAAAAAAGGTCGAAAAATTTTACGGGAGCCCAAGTCAAGCCAAGGTCAAGTCTTATGGCTGAAAACATACTTATTAATGATGACAGTATCTCAGCTGCGACTGATAAGCAGGAACTAATTTCTAATCAGCATCATAAGAAGCGCGCTCATCGAAAGAAGCTTGAGGATCTAGCTCAACTTGGTATTGAAGGTCCAATACGTCAGTCAAGTCGCCGCGAGAGGAAGCAGTTTACGGAAGAAGAAGACCTTGCCATCGAGGAAGGCTACAAAACTTACGGATCGGCCTGGTCAAGGATTCAAAAGGATCCTCGGTTAAAATTAGAAAGTCGACGACCTACTGATCTCAGAGACCGATTCAGGAACAAATTTCCTGAAAAGTTTCGTGAAGATAAGTTTAGTAGGGAATCCAAGTTCACCCTCAAATCCAAATCTAAGGGGATAGAAAAGTTAAGTCTTCAGCATGATGTGACAGGCTACGGCACTGAGAATGTCTCCTTGGAGGCTTTGCCTTCGGCAGCACCTCAAACATCATTCCCAGCATTTCCTAGTCGGGATGGACTTCGGATTCAGGAAATAATCTCGCCAAGATCATTTAACCCTCTGTCCAATCAGCCTCCTATAAATGCAGTAGAAAATATTCCTTTTAACCATTTCTCGAGCTGGGATCATACTACAAGTGCTCCCTTCACAAATAACATAGGCGAGATGGATAAATCTCGTTTACTCCTTGATAGCACATGGACAGATCTACATGTACCTAACCATAGAGACAAAAATGACCATCCAGAGTCGAACCATCTACTCCCAGCGAACTCAGATACGATGCATCAGTTGCCATCCTTTTTCAATATGCTGAACGATCCTGATGACCTCGAAGAACCGTTTGGATGAATTCTTTTTCAAATTGATGTCTTTGGCCACTCATTCGCTGCCATGGTGTCTAGATAGAGAAAACTTCATGTATATGTACGTCTAAAAAGAGCTCACACAAAGCGTCAAAATTAATAGCTATATCTCCGCCTGACCTGACCACCCTGCAGCCAAGCTCCCCCGTATGATTTATGTCAAGCATATATAAAACTAACCCATCCGGCCAATCTATCCGCATAGGACAAATTTAGTCGCGTAGACCATGATCACGCCCGCACCCGACGTCCAACGCGTGATTAAATTTACCGCGACGTTCGTCCTCACTGGGCCAGGCCATGCCAGGTTGGGATCCGCCTGCCCACGCACCCATCATCGCATTCCTTGTAGAATACCGTACAGTCAGGAGATTCATCACCTACAGATCCCCGGCCTTAATATTTCCCGAGGACGCGGTAGTGATTCGCGTGGTGCGAACGAGCTAGGCCGGTCTTAGACTTGATCCTAGCCGGCTGCAGTAGTCTTGTGCTTGGCCTGAGACTTCAAAGTGTGAAACAAACCACATCCGTAGTTGCGTGAGGGTCAGCGATAATTAAATTTTCCCATTTGAAATTCAAATTCGCAATTTCGATTGAATAAATTAACACAATCACGACCTTTTTTAATAATTAGGCATGTTTCAGGGGTAGCCGATCACGTCGTGATGAGTGAAAACCCGTGTTCACCGCCAAAAGTCATCAGTTTCAGAGCGACTTAATAGCTGCTCCGGGTGCTCTAAATTGATTAAATAAATCGAATTATAATAGATCTGAATTTGAAGAACTTATTTCACGAAAAGAAAAATCGACTTATATGGCTTAATGGCGTGAAAAAGAGGGTTGAAGTTGGGAGTTAGATCAAAAGCGTCCGACTGGATGATAAACTATGTTAAATCTAAATCGTCGAGTCAATTTTTTTAGCCGATCTTCACTAGCGCGCGTCATCACTCCAATCATTACAGAAATTGCCAATTTGTCATGGTTCGCCTGCAACCTTAGACGAATTTGTTAAGGTGACATGAGTCCAGCCTCACGTACTCTATTACTATACAACATTGGCGACTATTGCTGAAACAATGACTACTGTGTCACCCTATTATTGGTCGTGCCATACTTCAACTAGGGGAAACAAGATAAAAATGACGGGAGTATCCTCTCAGATGACAGCGATTTGTATGACACAGCAGAAGGAGGGAGCTCTTGGTATACTAAGGAAGTATTATGTCTCTTTCGAACATGGTTTGCTAGTAACCTTGCTTGATCCGCGTTTCAAGCTGGATTTCTCCAATAATTCAACTTGCATTTCCGAAGAGGTTAAAGGAGACCAAGACCAGAAGATTGGCCCATTGAAAAAATCTTTTGCTCAGTATTGTCTGAAGTTTGCTTTGCCAGACATTGCTACAGGACTTGCTCGGGATACGCGTGGGGAAGAAGAAAGCAGTCCCTTTGGTCATCAGGGCTCAGTCATGAGATAAAGTTACATATGTAAATTTATCAGATAGCATGTCTTTGTATGCAAGAAGACCTTTTGGCATGGTGGAATGCTCATGCTCGAACATTACCCATTCCGAGTCAGTCGAATGGCCAGGATTTTCTTCGCAATTCCAGTCACTTCAACACCACGCGAAAGGACTTTCTCTGAAGCTGGTGATTTGATTTCAGAGAAACGGACACAATTTTCCGCCAGCTCTACACAAGCTGGAATGTGTCGGGGATCATGGAAAAGAGTCAAATTTTTTGATTCTATGGTTCTCTAATCAGTTTGTACATCTTGAAATACATATAATTATTTAGATACATGTACATATTTAGCCAAATTAAATTTAAATGCCTAAATTTAGAGGGACCTTGATATTCAGACTAAATTTAGATTTGCGATTCTCTAGTAAAATGTATTCTCTCAAGCATTAAAAACTATAGTTGCCGTCTATAAGTCTACTTCTCAAGTTTCACGGATTAACTAGGTTTACTTATGCACAACGTATGAGTTTACCACACTGTACTCTAGACTGGTAAGCGGGGCAAGGTCTGGTTCTGGTTTAATGGTAAATGAGGTGCTCTGGTTACCATGGGA
>JAKRRZ010000910.1:0-15088 GCA_022627015.2 Podosphaera aphanis
CACTTGAAGACGTGACAAACTCTTCAAGCTCAACTTCCTGCTGAGCGTTCAAGGCGTGGGGTCGGCCATTTCGCTTTTTGGGCGTCAGACATTGCCTTGCGAGGGCATATTGTACCCTTCTTTCGGTAATACCGAGTTGATTACCGATGGCGAGATGAGTAAAACCAAGGCCACGTAACGTGTATATCTGGACTCGCTGATCCCTTGAAAGCTGGCTCCGTGATCTTGGAGTAGTGGGAGATTCTGGGGTGCTCATTTTTCTTTGCAGTTTATCGTGAGGATATAGGTTATTCGACATATCGTGTCAACCGATTTAGTGTGGTACGAGGATGCTGTGCGACTATCGTACAAAAGAGAGAAGGTTCAAGAAACAAGGAATGCCTTGGTTGCCTTATTGCCTTAGTCTAGCCATTTTTGTAGCGCTAAAGACGGAATTTCAGGGATAGCCCATGTAAATTACACAGAATGTGGGGCTACACTTCTTACCCCTGTAATAGAGTACACCAGGTTTTAGCCATTGGCGCTAGTTCATAAGCTTAACTCAATCTGGTAACTTATTTAAATTAAATCGATGTTAGATTTACCAGTAGCAAATTTAAAAATTTTACATGTTCACTTTGAGAAAGCATGACTACCTCACATCTCTTGGAGGACATGCTTTCGATAAGCTTCTCCAGCTAGTCTGGCTTGGTGGCGTCCTTCCATGCTTCATTCACTACCCCTCGAAGTTCATTGTAGGATCACTGCCTTCTACCATGCAACCTCTGGTAATGGTACTGTATTCAATCTTTCACACTGTCCCACACACCTTCAGTGGGGTCGGGGTCGGGAATTAAGGGGCCATTCGATCGGAGTGATGGACTTCCCTCGAAACTCATGAATTGTTCTCGCAGCGCTGTGTGAAGGAGAATTTTTCTACCTCACAAATACCAATGATCTCATTTCCACCATTCCATGTATCAGCGGTATCATTCTCTAGGAATATAAATCCGAGATAATAGATCCCCTTCCTCCTCTTAGAAGAGGCAGGGGCCTTGCTGTCTCTATGAAACCTCTACAAAACATCAGGCATAGATACTTCCTCATTTTTTCCGCGACACAAGTGGTTTCATCTCTTGACCTGAAAAAAATGGCCTTGGTTTAATCGCTGTGAGTAAGTCGTTGGAAGAGGCGGCTGTATCTGATTCTTTTTTTGGAAAGGAATAATTAGCCTGTGAAATATTTACAGTGAAAGTCGATTGACTTACCCTTTTACATGTTTAATTTAAAGAATACTCACATGAAGTTTATTTTATGTAATAATGTCGATGGTGGTGGTCATGATGATGATGATGATGTTGGTGATGTTGTCGGCCATAGACACAAGGAGAGGTTTGATGGTGAGGGGGCATTGTAGCTAAACACCTAATAGTCCAGGCCAATACTTTATTAGTGCGAAGACTAGCAGGGATCCTGCAGGATTAGAGTAAGGATAAACACTAATTAATAACTAGATTCACACCTTTGCTTGCCCATTCCCTGAGTCCTTAGTCTATTTAAGTGTAAAAACTAGTCAAAGTCATGTACTACATGTTCAGTATTGTAGAGTACAAGTTACCACCACATGGTTGTTGATGATACTTGTTCAAAGCCTCATCACCACCCTGAGATGGCGTCTCTCCTGTCCCATGCTTCGTGGCGTCTGTCAAACAGTAATTAATACCCCACAAGCCTTCATTCACGGATACCATAGCCATTCATCATCTCCCCTGTTCACTCATCGAAACAAAAACCATTTGCGGGTGTAGGGCTACCGGAATAACTGAAGGTCATGAAAGGATTTCAGAAAATTGTCGGTCGATTGTAAACAGTAGAGTAGCCAGCCGCCTCCAATTATCTTTACAGACCTGCAACTCGAAAAGATAATATGGAAAGGCGAAGTTGATTAGTGGGTGATGTTTCAAACCCGTCGTAATGGATGACAGTTATTGCGAGGTTTACTAGTACATGCTGTCTATCTTGTTTGCACCAGTCTAATTTATCTACATATAGTTATACTAATGAATTAATACATGTACACGTATATTTTGTATGAGTCGGGCTACCAGCTACTATTAAGCTAAAAGCCCTGGAATCGTCGCAATTTATATCACAATAACAATTTACAAAATTATTAAATTACAAAACATTAAAACATCTTATTTCTATGCAGACTACACATTTAGAAACGAGAAAGATCATAGAATTAGTAAATATTTTTCTTTTGTGCTTTGGATCAAGCTACGTTATTTTATGACTTTCGCTGTCTCTAATTTTCTTAATTTGCTATGATCGAATCTATGCTAGCAAATCTGGTGCTGGGATGAAGCGGCACTTTTTTACGATCATTTTGAGAATTATAATTGGCCTGGCTTTCTAGCTGATGTTTTTTTTTCCTCGAGAAGGGCAATTTTTGTTTCAGTAGAGCCAACAACGTAACCCGTCTGCTGAAGCCTCCGCTTCAGCGACATTTTGTAGGGGGGGTCTGAAAACTTGGGATCTCTGACATGCTGAATCGCTCGATGTACTTGATAAGGGTTGCGAGTTGAATCATCTAATGTAGAATTGGTCGTATGAAGCGGCGCTAATGAGTGTTTTCTTGGCCAGAGGATGTGTGACAAGCTTAAACGTTTTTCTAGACCCCGTGGAAACAAGTTAACGGTCTTCCAGCTGGAGCAAAATACTCGATTGTTGAGATTAATTATTCAGAAAAGATAGTGACGATAAACGAACCTTTGTTTCTTTACCGTTGTCGCGTTTTCGAGGTGCACTAGTTCGGCAATCTGAGTTAAATAATTTGACTTGGGTGGAGTAAAAATAACTAAGTCTGAAGGTTGAAGGACATGGCTCGAGTATATCGGTAAGAAAAGCAGCTGGATATTGCTTTGCTTATATAGTAATAAAAATTCAGGATTAGTATAGCTGCCGCGACTATCTATAATTCGAAGGTGGTTGTCATCTGTTTCTGGCTGTTTTCCGTGACAAATATAAATTTGAGCCATTATATATCCGTAAAATTACTATTCCATCAATTTTGAGATAAAGTGAATTGCTATTTAAGTCTTAATTTTGAGAGCCAGGCGGCATTGTGAGGGTTGTTGTCCTGAAAAAGAATGAGAGGTCGAATAAAACTCCTGGTAGCTCTTATCGCCTTAATTATCGACACTCATTCGCGCGATTCCTGAGATTTAACATTGGTCTATTTTTTGGTAGAGCGTGTAAGTACTGTTGAGTTCACCAAAAATCCGAGAGCAATGCCATGCTTATCAGTATTCCAGATTTTTTGTCGCCGGACATTGTAGTGACTTTACATCTGCTGGAACCAGGTATAGAACTCAGAAATAAGATCTGAAAGAGTCCTATCAATTTCAGAAGCTCAGGATTTTCTATCGATACAAGTTATTTCTCATATATTGCGGCTCATAAACTTTTGTGGTCATTTTTCCCCCAGCGGCTCGTGGTCAAAATTGCTGTGAAGAGTTCGGATTGCTATTTCTCGAGCACAAATGTGAATGGGAGAAAATCATTCTTCATCCTGTTAAAGTATCTACTCAAAAAGATATTCCGCTCATATATTTAATAATCACTGCTGGGGTTCAAGAGCATTCTGCTTTGAAGTGCAATCATGTTGGAGGTGCCTGAAAGTAGCTTAGTTTGACTTAGAATATGGCATGGAAGTAGATTTAGAACTGCACAATTGGACTCTGGAGATCTAATATAGCTATACGTAGATGAATGCTTTACGGACCGGTAGTCCAAAGTTGACCAATAATCTTTTTCAATTTATAGTAATATAAACCCTGCTAGCGTAGCTATGATCAACAAACAGAGCTATGACTAATCCAGACAATCACATTACACCATTTTAATATTTTTGTGGAAAAGAGTGCGTCGCTTCCAGGGCTTTTAGCTTACTCTGTCTAAGATGGCTCTTTGAGTTACAATCATCAACGATCACACACACAGCAACTTTTAATCATCGAAAACTCGCATGTCCTACTACAAGTTTATTAGGATTAAGACTTAACGTTAGCGCATACAATACAAGTCCTCTACGAAATTTTAGCTCTCACTAGGAAGTAGACAGAGCAGAGCTAAGGTTAAGTCACGCTATGAGGTTGAGTTAATCTCTCCCATAATGACAGTATCAGTTGGACAAGATAGCCTGTGGTATAAAATATTACAGCAGTACGTTGCTCCGTGAAATCTTTGTTCTATTTACGTTTCAGTAAATTCTGCTGACAGAAGAGTGGACAAAAAAACTCACAAGAGCAAAGTTCAGGGTCCATTCGCATTCTAGAGCAAAATTATTTAATATAATTCATTAATTAGGAGGACCTTTCTAATTAATTGATCAGCCCAAGTCTGTAACGACATCTTACAATTATATTGAATTACTTCATGGTTTATACTCCTTTAATTTCAAGACTTTCCTAACATCTGTCCCAAATTTGGATTTTTTCCAAGACGCTCATTAATGACAGAGAAATAGGGAGAGGGAAAGGTAGAGGGAAACCCTTCAATTGCACTAGTATACTTCTCGCGCACTTGTTTTCGGTATAGGTAGTGCCAGAGATAGCTGTTATTTGTTGGACTTCTATTTGGACTGGCAGAATTCAGGGTTCTGGATGAGAACCACATGGGTCTCCGCTCTATCATGCAAAAGCAACTACCATTAGATTAGCCTATCCAATCCAGCTTAAATTGCAGAATTTCAAGAGCGAGGAGAAGACGGAACTGCTTAGCAGTCAGCAGTATCGTTTGGAAGTATAGACGAGGTACCAGATGCCCTAGCATGGGCGCTCGGGACAGTGTTAAAAAGTTTTCATGAATCGTAGGATTATTATGTAGACCATATGGGGTTAAATAAAAGATTCTGGCATTGAAAATATGTTTTTTTCTTCGTGTCCTGCAAGTTTCCCACTTTTGGATGATGAAGAGTTGTGTAGAAGAATCTCGACTATAACCTTATCGAATTAAATGTTGTCTTAAGCAGCACTGGATCTTTGAATATTCCCTATCTAGTAGTCAATCTAAGTTCTTCAGTAGATATTCTCAAAAAAAATTCCGTGAATACTTGTAGTCTAAATTATTTCCCTGGAGTCAAGCTGGTCATGAAATCAAGCTTAATCGATGGATACCTTAAGCATCTTAAGCATTAGGTCATTATGGCTCTTGTATCAGCGTTGATGAACGCACCGATTTTTTACTGGGCCATAGGTGTTTCAACTTTCCTCATCAATTACGTCTCTCCACCGGATATTCTCGTAAATAGATACTCGGAAATACGCAAAAATCTATCTCAGCTTGGAATAAATTTCTCCCGCAGTTCATCTGGGTCCACGAATATTTGTTGAAACTACCAGAGAATATATAATTTTTTCTTAAATAGTGGTCCATAACTTGACTAAAAAAAGAAGTCCGTAGCTATATACGTGTAGTTACAACATACATCGCTTGTTGGTGTTCATGTGGCTAATTACGTATTGGTCGGAGTCAACGTTGGGATTGGGAACTGGCTGAAAGTTTAGCTTGAGAAATCTTGGGATTGAATATGTGGGAGTTTTAGCCAGATCTAAAAATCAGGGGAAGATAAAATGTTCGTTGTAAGTGATCATTATCAGATCACTTAGCAATTTTATTCTTGGCCCTATATCCTTCGACAATGCTTTTTCTAATTTCATTGAGTTCTTCTCTTCTTCGTAAACTTCCACTAGCTTTTGGAATGTTCCCAACTTTAACTGCCGCGCCACGGACCTTGAGTTTTTCTTTTGGGAGCTTTGTGATAGTTAAAGGAGCCTGTACGACGTCGTGTAATCCAGGTCTTATCTCGTTACGGTCTTTTTTAATCTTGGCCCAAGGATCATCTTCACCATCATCCACTTCGCCAATCAGACGCTTTCTCTTTCCTTTCTTATTTTTTTTCCCTCGTTTAGGAGCCAGCATAGGCATATCTAATTTCCACTGCACTTGTCCATTTTCATCCATTTCTTCTTCCTCGGCGAGCTCAGCAATCTCTAGTCTTTTCTCTTTTCTTCTTGCATCCTCAATCCGCCACTCGTCATACATTTTTTGCATCCGCCTCTCCGTTTTCGTGCGCCCCATTTTTAGCCCTAGCGGATCTTTCTTTCCTCGAGTAGATTTATTAATTAGACCACTAACTGGTAACGCGGCATCAACTCTAGCTGAGAACTCTGACATCTTTTCACCAGGACGAATAGATGGAATTTGTGTATGAACAGGGGCCTGAGGAGCCTGGTTCTCGTCATCCTTGGCAAGTTGTCTCTTCTTCTTGGACTTGGTAGCCTTAAGACCATCATCCAATCCCTTGGGCAGCTTTTTCCCCTCTTGGAAAGCCATCAGTCGCAAGAAAGCTTTTGGTGTATCGTCTTCGTTAACATTTTTTCGCTTCCTTTTTTTATTCGATCTTTCTCCATTATCAAGAGTAGAGGTAAATATTCCATTTGCAGCAGCAGATTTAGAAACTGGAAGAGGCTTAGCAATTTGAGTCGGTGGAAGGTCAATGGTTGATTTATCAATCTCCCCTCTGCGGGTGTGCTTGTGTGGCATAGTGTGAATATTTGATAATGTTCCGTTATGCTCAGGGAATTTTCGCAACGGAATGTCTGAAAGACAAAGGACGGCCCCACAATTCACAGTAATTGTTTGGTTGGTTGGTCATATGGTGGGGGAGCCTTGTACGGTCTCACTGGGGGAAAGGTTGTTGAACCTTAAATGTCGATTATACAGGCATCTTCCCACACAAAAATCGTTTAATACTCCTATAACGTACTATGGTGGGGGAATGGAATTGAATTGAATTAAATCGTAACAGGCGCAAGCCCTGCACCCAAAAGGCGTGATACGTGTAGGTGATGCCCCAAGACTCAACACTACATACATTCTCTGACTATTGCTAGCCAGTGTTTGAAAAAAAAACAAAAGGACACCACTGTGCCAAAGTTTCGACGCCCTGCGCCTTCCCTTTCTTCTCCGCCGCGAACGTCCACGCAACAGAGATTTTCCACGACGGTAACTCGACTTGCGCCGAAAACCATCGTCACGGACGAAGCCGTATTCCTCGCCTCCAAAAGGAAGCGTAGCCAGTTTATCAAGTGATGGCAGCACTTAACCGAGCCGAAAAAACTTGGCGCCTACAACACTCCCAAAGTTCAAAAATCCCCACGAAAGATCAGAACTCCCCTCTCTAGATCCCCCTTGTTATTTTCCCTTGCCAAAGTTCTTATCCTCCCTTTTCTCGCCCGTATCGACTGATAAACTTGGCCTTCCAAAGCCATTACAACCTCTCCAACTATGTGCCCTCCGACTTTTTTCCTCCGTCTGGTATTCGTATCATCGTGGGACTGCAGTTAGAGGCCCGCCAAAGCAAGGCAAAAGATCGTGAGGGCCCGGCAAGCGAAGATATCGGTAAGATCCGTAGTTAGATACTTCGGGGGAAAGACAGCGGCGGATTGGTAAAAGCGGCTTCTTCGGGTTGGATGGTCTGGAGGCTCGGTGAACGCGGAATGAGGGAGATGAAGTGCTTGGGTTGGTAACGATTCGATTGCGACTCTTCTTGGCTATCTCAAATATGCAGCGAACATATTGTGCGTTTACAGCCGGCACCGCGTGAAGGTAAAAAGTTCGACTTTGCCAGCCCTATGGTGGGGGGAAGTTTGTAGGCGAGTCATTCTAGACCCCAACCTTCAACTCTTTGAGCACTTCACCACCTTAGTAAAACAAATTTCATTCTCGACGTAACTTTTTTAGATAAAAAGATGAAGAACAGAGTTACGAAGCCTAATTTATCATTTTGTGTTGTGGTGCTGAGCTGTAGCAGGTTAAAATAAACCAATTTTGGTGAGTGGATTTTGGAGGGCTCGCCAATAGAGTACCCACTTATTAGCAAATCTTTCCCATCTAAGACTAGCTTCTCGCTCAAATTTCGCCTGTATCTCCTATTTAGGAATAGCACCATCTATGAACCGCCTTCCCATGGACCTATGTATGTAACAGCATGTAAGTACCACGCTGTCCCCCTACCATTTGACTTTTCCTCATCTCTACGGTGACTTCAATACAATTAATCATTGAACTCTTTTGTTCCATATTTATATTGTCTTTCATATGTCTCAATGATTTTACAAAAATGATTGTAGTGTCTATTAATTATTGAGGTCGGCACAGACTTCAAGGCTGCAGGAACAGTCTTTCGGAGACCATGAAAAGAATAATCGCAGTGGTTCCTGGTATAATGTTTTGCTGAACACCAAAATCTCTCAATACAGTTCTTTCCACAATGAAACTTGGGGTAGAAAATGATTAAATGTCCAGCACTTTCCACATTTTCTTGCAGCCAGCTTTTTTGATTTCAAA
Organism: Podosphaera aphanis; assembly: GCA_022627015.2. Taxonomy (NCBI): domain Eukaryota; kingdom Fungi; phylum Ascomycota; class Leotiomycetes; order Helotiales; family Erysiphaceae; genus Podosphaera; species Podosphaera aphanis. Next base: position 8,395 of record JAKRRZ010000910.1, read on the forward strand.
AATCCCTTGGCGATTGCAAGAGTGCTGTAGCACAGCATTCATTATTCATGCGTGGATCGCAACCCTTGTCCTTCGAGCATAGTAATAGGAACCTGCATCCATCTGCTCGATGATCATGCCAGAGAGATCTTTCGAACAAAATCTGTCTAACACCTTTGGGTTGGCCACGTAACTTGACATCTGGATGATCTTCACCAAAATTCATTTTCTGTCGAATATTCTTAGAAAAATTCAACCCGTCTCGAAGCTTTGACTGTCTTCCACCAGGGCCTAAATTCATCTTTGATACCAATAGTGCATCTGGCGTATTTGCACAATGGTTTGTCGCAATGTTAAACGCAAAGACAGCCTGACAGTTCGGGAAAGCATACCTAAAGATAGGAATCGCTACTTTCGTGATTTGTTCTACCAATTTTTCCCCAGTCTAGTAATTGTCTTTGCCATATTCCAGGAGTTGAGAGGCTTCCCGATCAGACTTTCCACTCTCATCTCGCGGAAATGAGGCGCCTCTCACCAATTCTTCATCTGGCACAGTATTTTGGACTTTTAAAATCCCCTCAGGTGTTAAAAAATTTGATACCATGATACCCTTTCCTTTCCCTTTTGGTCGTAGTGGCTGACTATCTCTGTCGATCCACATCTGACGTTTTCCACCATTGGCATTGAATATTGATTTGTCATGGGTCACAAGGACAAGAAGTTTCTCATTTGGTTGGAGGTCAAAAGGCTCTTTTCTTGAACTGTCTTCAGAAAAGATGACAAATCTTCGCGATAGTTCTCGCTACTTTACCAAAGATACTTCCTCACGGTATTTAACAACGTCTTCTCGTTCGTGTCCATCAATATATACGTCCTTAATATTGCTGAAGTCAAAGCCCTTTTTTTTAAGCCAATTTCGCGTTATTCGAGAACGAATTTTTCGAGACGAATCGTCGTTTCTTCGGTCTTGCAATGGATTTTGAAAGCCATTGTTGGAAGTTACTATTGTGATTATGAGGAGAGGTAGGACATGCTCACAGTAGATATGATAGTATGACTGGTGCACTTGCTACTGCTATTCTGGAAAGATAATAATATGTATTCAAGGCTTGAACTCCTTTTGTTTCTTGCTATCTAGTCTGAGGCCAAATACCTCCTTATATACCTGAGTTCTACATACATCTATCCTCCAAGGCCATGTCTCTAGAACATTCTCCGAGCTCTGCTCAGTACTGGAACATTCCAGTTCTCTTTGATACCAGTATTCTAGAAGATTCCTCCCATAACTACATGTATCTAGAATGTTCCTGGAGACCATGCATAAATTATGTATGTATGACATATGACATCATTATTCTGATATCATAACAGTTACACCCAGTGATTCCTCTCCTTGTGTGGAATTAAGGTATTCCCCTACCGCTTTAGCAAGTCCATATGCTGTTATACCTAATGAAAGCATAATTATCAATTTATTCCATAGATCTAGAAATTTACGCCTAAAAGTATTTTACCTTCTCCTGTACCTTTGCGGAGTACAACAAAGTCAAGACAGCTCTATATCTAGACAACATTTGGCCTTTGGATCCATTGACTTTTGAGGAGAGCAATTTCTCGAGGTCCTCGATGGCTTTATCTCGTTTTTTGACAGATGTATTAAGCTTAGTAGGAACAGAATCTCGAGCCATGGAAGATTCGTCTAATATAAGAAAGTTGTGCATGGATTGACAATGTTTTTTAGCATGAACAGCCCACTCGTTATCGCGAGCGCGATGACGGCGTTGCTGGCGAGCACACAATACAGAGCCTCTCTGATAAGGAAATCTGACACTTTGTGATTCATCAATCCACTCCGCTTTCGATTTTTACATGTCGATCAAATGCATTTGTAGTTTCAATAGGAACGTCACTATCGGAACCTAGAGATTCCACCTCAAATTCATCATCATTTGATATGTGTAGACCGTTCAAGTAAATCTGTTCTAGAAAATCATTTACCAGGTCTCAACTGTTGTCATGACTGGTCTCATTATCTAATTTTGCTTTCTTATGTTGAATATTTTGATGCTGCTGCTTTCGTTTATTTGGTCGAGTTATATTTGACATACTCTTATGGGTTGTGGTACAGAGCTGATGCAGGTTGCAGACATACTACTTTGGTGAAGACAGGGTGAAGAGATCATAGACTATAGGCGCTATACCTAATTTGGTCTATAGGCCCCTATGATTCTACGCACGGACTTAAAGTTCAAAAGAAGTCGAATGTCGGCTTAACTGGTCTACAATTATCCCCCTCCATAACACATTTGATCTCGCTCGAATATCGTTGCAGTTACTACTGAGGATACTGGTCAACTGGTTTATGACCATATGCATTAATTGTATTATTATTAGATGTAATATTTTATTGTTTCGCTAGCGAGGAGATCGGCACATGTATTTATATTTTCAGCACCTGTAAGTAATAGGGAATATACAGACTACAGACGACTTAAAGAGCTTTACTACTGCAGAATTCGCGGTAGTACGGGCCCCGAGTGTCACCTGTCTGTGATAATTGAGAGCCTCACTACAATGATGGCCACAAAACATGTCGTATTATTTTTGACTACGCCAATCCTCCATGACCTGGACAGATACGCATTGTGAATGTTTCCAACTTCTTGCAGACGTCTGATATACGATCAGTGGCTGGGGAATGGCTGAACAGTAGCGGGTTTTAGCTAGGAGCTGGATCTGCCCATTGGCTGGGAGTACACAGCGGCTGGACGGTCGCTGTGATATAGCTGTACTCGTCATTCGTTTCAAATGGCTTTCAGTAGAGTAGGTATTGCTTTCAATAATATCACCCAACTTCGACAATATTCACCTTGGCACACTTGAATCTACTAGCATATGTATAGATGTTCACGGTGTACCAGCATTCGATAACTCGAATAGTTCCACAGCTTTGTAACACACAAGTAGTACTCCTTGACTACAATATCGTTCTATTTAATAATCAAACCTTTTTATCTTTCGTTATAGCTGAAACAGGACCTCCGTTCCAATCTATCTCTCAGTGTAGTCCTGAACCTCTGAACATAAGTTATGATGTTTAATTGCCCTTATCATGGAGTCGAACAGGGACTGGAAGTCCTACACTCTCAAGTAATTCGAAGTATTCATCAGGACATCTTTCCTTCTGCCGTCTTAAACAATTCACCGATAACTCTTCTCGGACACTCACGTCTCGACGCTAAGTTTTTGAAACCAGCATCTCAAATAGGAGTTTGGCTAACAATTTGTAGGACTTCATGTCAGACTAGGCCAATGAGAAACCATCTCTTCTCGCCATGTCACCTGAGCCATGCCGTCTTGAGCTCGAGGCCAAGTTTAACCAGACAAACTTTCTGTCTGTATTTTACTATCTTCGAGGCTACCTCGACTTTGATGGTACCATCAAAGAGCACCCTAAAGGTGCATGATTCCCCTCAAGCTTTGTATCTCACAGGTCAGGCCTCTCTTCAAATCTTTATCAATTTCGACCTTTTAAGCGCTCCCCACGGCTCTTGCTCAGATACAAACATGTCACAACCACTTCATAACAGAAGAAACGCAAGTCGAATCCTTAAAAAATATCATAAAAGTTGCTAAAACAATCCTAAGGCATTTCAAAATACTTTCTACATATTTACTTGCTCTGAAAAGTCTTCTCGCAACTACCTTGGCGCCTTTTCCCAATTAAATTCCTCTTTCAACCCGCTACAGGTTTGGGTATAACTTCTTTAAGTATCACCCAGATCTTTATTATCACATATGATTCATTTTCAACTCAAAAAGTTTCTTCTCCAGCAACGCTGTGTTTTTTTAGCACCAAATTGTCTAAAGATCTGCTGGACTCAAGCAAGTGCATGAGCTTTCCACAGAGAGTTCCGGAAGGAACTTCAACGTTTTCCATCGTTTTTAAGTTAAACTACTAGATATGACTTTGTGGTACTAATGAAACACGTATGTGTGAAAGAGAAAACTCTATTGTAAGTGATATATGAATTGTTTTAAATCATGAAGATCTGGGTCAAATTTTGAAGAAGTTATCCAAAAATATACAGGAGTTTAAAAGGAAAATTAAGCAAGGGAATGGTCATCAAAATAGTAGCGGAAAGACATTTTTGAACAAGAAAATGTTGTCAGAAATATATGAAAATGACTCACAGAATCAAGTGCCGATTTTTTTATGAATTTAGGAGATCTTGGCCTGTATCATTTACATAATCTTTTTCAATTGAATCTGAGCAGTTGAGTCAAATATACTGCCAGTTCTACGAAGCTAACATTTTGAAAAACGTTTAGGGAATTTAAATAGGAAATTTACTTCACTAATTTCCAAAACCCTGAGCAAGACTTACTAAACTGCGAAAACTCTCAGCAAACAATCCGCCTGGCCCTCCAAAACGCCTTTAATTTTCTCATCCAGGGATCACGCAGATCATGCAAAACCTCGACAAAAAAGCTCCGGCTCTCATGGAAACCATGATGTCGCCACAAACTCATCAATATGAGGCCCTGGCTACACCTACCAAGCTCACAGAAGATGACTGTCATGGTAGAGTAGCCTTGATTTATCGCATCACGGAAATTTTCTGTGTAAGTAGTTATGGGCTTGACGTTTTTGCAAATCAAATCAGTGTTAACACACGTCTGGCGCTATGTCGTGCATTTGTGCTGGATTATAATGAGAGCGTTAACGTAACTGGCTCTAAGCGTCTCGGATGGTTTAAGAATTTATCTTTCGATACTCTCTAAGTCATCCAATCAACAACTGGTACCTAGCTAGAATTTCAGTATATAGGAAGAAGCGTCGTGTTACGTTTGAACGTGGAAATTTCATCCACTTTGGGCGCAACAATGAACTTCATCTTGGTGTTATCGAACAAATTCTACACCACGAACTCATTTGTAACGTTGTGCTTTTGTTCTTCCAAGACCCACCAGAGAGAAGCCAGAAGACGCCATCCCGATCGACAATCTAACTGGTTATCCATTGTAAACTATGGCTAGGGAGATCCTATACGTTGGTCTTCCAGCCCTCCAACCAAAGGTGTACGCGGTGCCTGTGAAGATATCGAGAGGTCACCTGGTGCGATTGAAGAAGTCAAGTACAGAGCTTAGCGAAGGAGACCGGGTTCTGACTCCAGATGGGGAGCTTTGGTTCATGTGAGGGGCCATGGTAGTGGGACGGGTAGTAGTGGCTAAAGTTGCCCTGGCGCGTTCACAAATTTCGTAATTTATATGTCATTTTCATGCAAACGCATGAAATGCAAATATCCATAGGTATAATAATTATTGGTCTAACCAGTTCTGTAAATTATGTCCACATCTGACTGTAGCTTCCTGAGACTATAATGGATGCCCTACGGCTGGGACGCAGCTGGCCAGTGACTGGTCCACCCTTGAGCAGCCGCCGCGTAGCAGCTTACATAGCGCTAAACCTGGCGCTGTTTATTGGGAGACATTGGCCTGCGTCAGGCAGTATACCCTGCTCAAATTTCCCCTGCTTCCATATTCGGCCTGCATCCTGGGATTACCAAAGCCGGGTTGTCATTTGGACGGGACGCGAAACATCCTAAGCCTGACTGAAACCTGCAGTAGCCATAGCCCTTCACCGAATATTCCACAATCACTGAAACCCGATCTAGACATAGGGAATTTTTTACTACCTGAAATGTAAATACGTCCGTACAATTTTGATACGAATTCTCCAACACTATCACGAGGCCAGACTCAGGTTAGCCTTTGTCTAATCGAAGTACGCTAGAGCACCTACTTTTGGCCCACCCCATAGACTTATTAACACAGTACTAAAACTAGAATTCACGACTAAAATTAAATTTGCCATTGATTACACATTGAACAGAAGTTAGAAGCAGCCTCATCGGTTTCTATCCTTACTGAAGTTGTAGCTCTTCTATTGCTGACGGTTTCGGCCGAATTACCCTCTGCCTGATCCATCGCAAGCTTGATTGCTTCAATATCCATGAAGCGCTCATTTGGATTAATTTGAATTCGCTTTTTGGGTTTATTAATCCTATGCTGATCCAGTTGCGCTTGTAATCGAGCATTACTTGCTCTGAGTTGGGCAATTTCTGTGTTACCCCTGGATATAGCTTTATCAGCCTTGGCAAGCAAGTAGCGAGTACTACGACCTAAATTAATATCACGTTCGAGTAACTTCTGAGACCGGTATAAATCTTGTGATTGTTAAGGAGTCATAGGCACTTCATGAGATAAATTAATAGGTCAAATAGGGGGTGGTGTGGCTGCTCGTCGAGCTTGAACCTGGGTTGACTGTAGCACTAGTTCCGGGTTGTAGGGACAAAGTCCTGAAGCCCTCCATCCGGCTCGAATTACTCTTCCCGACAAGCCTTCTATCCTAGCTTTATTGTAGGATGTTATAAAGCGCTCTTTTTTAACAGAAGTAGCGTCGTCAATGGACGCTAAGGCTTGTTTCTCTTGCCGATACTTAGACTTGACTACTGAGAAGGGAGCAAGGTCTAATGGCTGCAGAATGTGTGATGTGTGCGCTGGTAAGTAGAGACATGCTATCTTATTTTGATAGCATGTCCACATAAACTCAACATCAGCATGTGAGCCATGTCCATCAAGTAACAGAAGCCGATAATCATGCTGAGTTGGGATCGACTCTGGTATGAAAATTTGACGAAGCCAGGCCAGA
>JAKRRZ010000911.1:0-15087 GCA_022627015.2 Podosphaera aphanis
TATGTCAACTTATTAGAGAGGGAAAGTCTTTCAAACCAAAAAGCATTGTACTAACCGTCCTTGTGATCCAGTCTCTAGTGTGTTGACCGTCTTTAACCCAGGTTTCGTCCGTCCAAAGAATCGATCTGCAGTCTTCTACGGTCCAGTCAATATGAGCTGAAGCCCATTCTCTGCGCCTCCTTCTAGTTAGTTCGGAGACTGAAGGCTTGTTGTGAGCAGGATGACGCCTGTAACCCCTCTTCTGTAATTCGCTTTTGATGACACGCTCGCTGACATCCAGGTGACTGAATGGCCTCAAAGCAAGTTCCATGTAACTCATGCTTCGATTTTCATAAGATTCATTAATGAACTTCTCAATTCCGTCGATAGCCTCAGTTGAGAGTTTCGGTAGACGACCTTTCCTCTTTTTCGGTGTGACAGAGCCGCGGCGTAGCAAATAATAAACCTGTCCCCTAGAAATCCCAAGTTGTGCCGCAATTTGGGATTGGTTTTTACCGCCTTCTTACAGAGCCATTATCTAAAGTATTAGCTAAATATCAGTCAAATTCTTCCCTAATTTTACACTTACTTGCAGGCATTGGTCTCTTGACAAGTGTTTGCGTCTAGGTGTCGAAGGTGGAGAATGAGGCGGCCGTGATAATTCCATGTCTAGTGTAAATTTCCTAGCTATTTAAGTCACTGTCTTCCGAATTAAATACCTTGGCTGAGGTAAGGAGAAATTTTATTTAAAATAGCTGAGGATACCTAATACCCAATAGCTAATTATGATAATATGATGTAATATGAAATAGATTAAAGCATCAAGTCTCTCGCTTGATGATGACAGTATCAATAATTGTTGAAATTAGTGACTCTAATTATGCAGACAGTCAAAGCGCTATAGGACATGCTAACTGTCCGGGTGCAAACTGTCGTTAGCCACACAAATTAATTAGACCAAAATACTTCGCTAAGGTGTATTTATATGGATCACTAGGTTCACTCCTACGCACAACGCTTGTATATATAATTAGTACTCTGTAACCTAGGTGGGAGTAATTAACAACTCCTCACTTCTGTTGACAGACTCTTATCATCCCACTCGACGTCTCTAGTGATATATTCTACCAAGGCTTACACCTTGAAGCTTGATCTCCCACATTTTACTACAATAATAACGATAATAGTTAAACAAGCCGTTGAGTGTGTAAAGAAAAAAGGTAGAGATATATGTTTCTGAGGAGAAATCGACTTATGCAGATAATGGCCCGATAACTAAGGCCAAAATAATAGACATTTGCAGATCATGAGACTAGTAGGGGTATAGCCCCTGAAGCGATATGCAGACCCATATTTCCCCACTGCAAAATTACTACCCTAAGGAGAGGGTATATCGAGCACCGTGAAAGCTTATTAATCAAGTGTTTGATACGGTCAATTACGTCAATCAGCTGCAAGCATTATAATTTCTCACCTTGGATATCGCCTTAATTTCTATCGATCACACCTCAACTCTACCATGACATTACGAAACAGGTCCATTCGAATTATACATAATTGCAAAGTAAAACGCCACAGAGCATATAATTCTAATATATTCAAAGTCTTTTACGACAGGATATCATTTTCAGTCAAAAAGCCACCACGAATCACCCAGGCTGACACTCTTGACCTAACACTCAACAGCGACACATGTACATCTATTATGCACACGCACTAAAAGTATGAAATTTCTGCAAATTTATTTGATATAATCTTATTAAAACTAGTCCTTGTATCGTGTAATAATCACTTTAAGGGGTCCTAATGGACAGCATGGAAGGTAGACTTCTAAATTAATCAACTAGTAAAGGAAAAATTATACCAAGTAGAATTCAAGATCTAACACTCAAGATTTGCATCTTGAGTATAGATCCGTGCACGCTAACAAGCAACCTACTACATGTACATGTAGTAGTGAAAGTTATGATTACGACAGCGCTGATGTTTTTTTTTTTTAAATCATTCTTGTGTATGCAGCCTGAAGCTATGACACGTATGATTACGGAAGGTGTGTTTCTCATAGAATGACTCATCTTATCGTTATGGAACACTCATACTCAGATTTCATTTGCAGATACCACTACGAGGATAACGTCTTGCGACATGTAACCTCTTCCGTGAATACCCACCACAGGGAAAAGCGGGAAAAACCCATGGTTATCTGGATATGCTTTCTTCAAGCTTTGAGAAAAACACCACCGCGAGAGAGTGTGGTCAACGGGTCTTACTGGATTCGAACCAGCTTTCTCCTGTCTCGAGTGGGGCATGTGTCCAAGCTGCCCAGACTCTACTTGGGAGAACGGCCCGGACGGTGTACCACGCCACCATCCGACCCAGCACTGATGTGTATGATGTCAAATGGGTATGATGTGAAATGGGGATGATGCATGAGGTCGAGCAAGATAGGAAAAGTTTTTGTTCATAACCTTGAGGCGATGCATAGTTTTTACAAAAGTTATGTAAATCCAGAAATCTGAGGGTCGAGTATAAGAGTTGGAAGATCGCAGGGGATAGTTGAAAGTACTCTGTATTTTTTCCACTTTTAATCCCTGAGGCGAAAAAAACCCTGGTCTGACCCACTTCACATTCATTATGGTTCCTATACTGAAGGTCTGAGTGTGGGCGATAAACGACGTTGTAAGCCAGTACAATTTGACTTACTAACGGTTTTATTGAATAACCCTTTTTATTTTTTAATTTTTTTTAAACCAATATTGTGTATGCAGCCTGAAGATATGACACGAATGATGACGGAAGGTGTGTTTTTCATAGAATGACTCATCTTATCGTTATGGAACACTCATACTCAGATTTCATTTGCAGATACCACTACGAGGATAACGTCTTGCGACATGTAACCTCTTCCGTGAATACCCACCACAGGGAAAAGCGGGAAATCCCCGCAGCTATCTGAGTATGCTCTCGTCAAGCTATGAGAAAAACACTACCGCTAGTGAATGTGGTATCCGGCTATAACTAGATTCGAACCAGCTTCCTCCAATCCCGAATGGGGCATGTGTCTAAGCTGCCCGGATACCACTTGGGAGAACGGCCAGGACGGTGTACCACTGCACCATCCGACCCTGAATAACCTTTGGACCTGCCACGGTATCAATATTTTGCTATTACAGAAAAGAATTATGGCAGCCAAGCTCTTATAGGAAAAGCTATTATTGATGCTGCGCTATTATAAATAATAAACAATAGATAATAGCGAGTATACCATAACAATATCATCATGCTATTATAATAGATTTGTCGAACACTGTTACGCGTTCAGATTACAAGTATAAAGAACGATCTTTCTTAATTTGAGATGAGCAATCTGACGTCTAGAAGAAGTCCTCCAAAAATCAGGCGGCGTCACTTATGATATGCGGTGCTTGTGGGCATTTGCATAACTTGACACGGTTGCTTTTCCTTACCGGAATTTCTGGTGGTTTTCGATAGAAGCTTTATTTGTAGGGACCATAATGGATCGATCACCAATTCAGAGCCTGGTAGTACCTCGTAGGCGCTGCGAGTACTTTACGCAGACTAGGTCATCACAGCGTCCATGAGATGGAGTAGGTCGAGGAGCAAATTCACAATTTTAATTTATTGGGGAAACTCGTTAGAAATTTCTTGGCTAATTCATTTTAAGCCGGGACCAGATGGTGTACTCTAGGTACTCCTGCACTCTAGGTACTCCTGCACGGCGAGCTCTTCGCGCAACTATTTATCGTTTGGTGCGATAACGTAAATCTAACTGTGTGTTCCCTACTATAATTCTCAAAACAAAGATCAGGCCTGGGTTACCTTAGCCGCGGCTTGATTTGGGTTGACCTTCTTTCCGTCTTTGTTGTCTGGGACGAAAGTTAGTCGTTTGAAAACAAAAATCATAGAGAGGGCAAAAACGTACATCGGACTCTGGGAGGGGGGGCTCTGTTGCGACGACCTTCGCGAGATCGGACCCTAATGACATAATCAGCCGCTTTCAGCGTTGAAGAGGGATGAAATTCGGAAGTTCGACCAAGGCTTCATCTCAGTGCATGACATACCGGACAATCTTGCCATGGATAGCACAAGAGACACAGTACTGCAGCTTGAGGTACATCTTGGGAACAGTGTATTCAGGGAATACAGAAGCATCAGAAATATCACCTAGCGCCATAGATTAGTTGACAAGCATAAATGAAGGGAGAGAAAGGGCGATATTAGCAACGATGATCCGTTTTGATGGGGATCGTTGAGTTGAGCACACGCTGGCATTGGAAGACACGTACGGATAGCAGCGGATTCTACCATGTTACGGATGGTGAATCTCTTGATTGCCTTGTCTTTTGGCGTGCAGCGCGAGCAGTTTGAGCAGCGGATGGGCTTGACATGACCACGTCCTTTCTTGTTTCGTCCGCTTGAGAGTACAAGTCAGCCGATGTACATGTGCGGAATCTATCAGATGCGAGTGTATTCGTACTTGGACGCGCGCTTCTTGACCATGTTGACGTCTTTTGTTTTTAGAGTGACACGCCGGAAATTTTGAACCACAAAGCGATTGCTGTGTCAGTGAGTCAAGAGCTGGTCACCTGGCGGAAAGGTGGGATGATATTCGTGGTTGTCGAATGTGGGATAGAGATTTTGGCTAGGTATGGTATAATTAATCAACACCTAACCGAGATAGGGTAAACTAGCCCTACGAATTGGCTTACCAATCACAATCCCAATATTAAATTCGCTCAGAATTTCCCAACTTTCACCGACAGACACGAAGCATAACCACTTAGGAAGACAAGTAATTGTCTAGGTGTGTCAAACTATCAAGCATCTCCTGAAAATCCAACTCTAATTCCCGACAGGTAGTCATGCAAATCTTCGTTAAGACCCTAACGGGCAAGACCATCACCCTTGAGGTGGAGTCTTCGGACACAATCGACAATGTCAAGTCCAAGATTCAAGACAAGGAAGGTATTCCTCCAGATCAACAGCGCTTGATCTTCGCCGGGAAGCAGCTCGAAGATGGCCGTACGCTATCCGACTACAACATCCAAAAAGAATCCACCCTTCATCTCGTCTTACGTCTACGTGGTGGTGCCAAGAAGCGCAAGAAGAAGGTTTACACTACCCCCAAGAAGATCAAGCATAAGCGAAAGAAGACCAAGTTGGCTGTGCTCAAGTACTACAAGGTTGATGGCGATGGCAAGATCGAGCGTCTGCGAAGAGAGTGCCCCGCGCCTGAGGTAAGAATTAGATTGTATCCCGTGATCAAAACCTCAGCTGATGAAAAAAAGTGTGGAGCTGGTGTCTTCATGGCTGCCATGTTAAACCGTCAATACTGCGGCCGTTGCCATTTAACATACACCTTCGACGAGGCTGCGAAATAGTTCAGAATGACTTGTTAGCTCAAAATGGGACATGTATTTACCTCTTTGTCATCCAGAGTGAAGTAGGTTAAATATATTATCTCGAAGTACAGATAAACTCGTGCCCCTTGTGACAGTTTGACACCCAAGTTCTAAAATAAAATTTACCCCTCACACAGATTGCCATTTCTTAGAATACTGAAAAATTTGCCCAGGACCCTTATTCCTCACAACTTGCGCTCCCCTCATGAGGCTGAACAATGGTCTTGCGGCCTCAGAACCAAATTTGTATATGTAAATATGAAAGATCAACTCTCGACGATATGATGATTCGAAAATGCCACAATAAACGAAATTTGAGGCCTAGAGCATCCGGTGATTCGCCACGACTGTAACATAAATTTGAACAATGAGTTTCCTCGGAAACGCGATTTACTCACATATTGTTAGGTATTAACAGTCGTCCAGGTATTCAAAGGAACTGTGTAAGCATTACACTTTATGCAATCCCGATAGAAAAGGGGATGAGAGACTTATTATTGCTCTGGATATCTGGAGGAATCGTCAGCCCAAACCAAAGAGGCCAGATAAAGTATACTGTGATACATATATGGTGGGCTAGCAAGACCTCCAAATTATGAGGTGATACGACCCTTTGATTACTAGTGCAAAAAGGTATATATGTGACCACTGTCACAGGACACTAATCACATGTTACAACGTACGCTTGGACCAGTGTGGAACCACTTTTATGTGTATATAGTATTGCATCAGCCACCATATCTTTCTCTTCTCATGGATTACAACCATATCATTGTTTTGCCTTTTAGTCAGAGTCTTTCCTGACCCTCATGCTGTCACAAGCACATAGGAGAAGTAAGTCGGACGTACAGTATAATTACCAGGAGTGAACAAGAATGATGAAAGAGATAAGAAATCGACTAATCCTTCATTTCATTATCTATCTCTTTGCGTCTAGCAAGTGCTTGAACTACAATTGTATTCATTTTCATCTTCTGTCCATTCCAAATCACTCTAAGAGTAGATAGCCCTACCCAAGCCGCGTTTTTTTGTCTTTGATTGGAATTTCTTTGCCCGTGACGTTTTTGTACTGGCCCCTGATGAAGTCTGAAATCTTCTCGTCCTTGGCTTGTTCGAGGGCGCTTTCATTATCTTGTTTGCCTTGCCCGAGACGTTCCTGGACAAAGTCGATACCTGAAGAAATTTTAAAGGCTGTCACGAGACATCTAGTAAGCGTCGACGCAGAGACAAACCTTTATCCAAATAGTCTTCATTTGCCTCGCTCTGTCGACCACCACCCGCCGCCGTGTTGAGTTTTTCGCCAATGCCGCCGAGAAACCCGCTGCTGCTCTTGCCGTCACTGGTCGTGTTTGATGACGATGTCTCTTGCCGCGCGGGGCTCGAACTCTCTCCGCCATGAGCGAGATTCTTGATGAAATCCATCATGTAGTAATGGTCTCGAAAAAATATGGTTAAATAAAAAGAGTTGATCGGATTGTTAGGCTGGTAGGTTGTCTGACAGGATCAAAGTAATTCGGGGTGGGAACTAGAGATATTTAAGAGATTATTCTGGGACCATTGTACGAATGACGTCGTGTGAGAGACGTCTCCCGTGTGGCACATCAGAGGCCCCGAAAATGACGAGAACGACTGACCGGCTGCTTATCCACGAACCGTTTAGATACAAATATTGTACACCGCCTGATCATAATAAGTAGAAGGTGCAGATAATTAATACTGATAATTGCTACTTGGTAGGGGCATTGTTCAGGCCGTTCCTGGTAAAGAGATTGAATCCCTCCCTAAATACCGGTTCGAATCTAGCAAATTCTAAGATCTGTGATGGCTTCGTAATAACGCAGGGTAAAAGAGAGCATGCTGGAAGCGTTCCTTTGATGGTCATCAATAGTTTCGAATAGGTGCATGTAACTCTTGAAAGACGCTTGAATGGCTTGAAGTACATGTACACAAATAAAACCTCTGTGTGAACTTGTGATTAAAAAAGATACCGTACCAAGTACTAGATCTTCGTGAGGGTCGAGTTTGTATATTTAAGATATAACAAAATTTAGAAAAACAAACCAATAGGTCAGAAGGTTCATTGCCCAAATCCAGTTTAAAATGTCATGCAATAATCAGTAACGAAGATTAAGCTAGCTTAGTCCATAATCTTCAATACTTACCGAGTAGTAATGCAAGTATTATTTCGCAATTCTTGGTTAATCAATAAAAGTGAGTATAGGCCCATGTAAATGTGGGATAGAAATCGAGAGCCACAAACTAAATAAAAATGAATCACTGGGTTTTGTCCTGGCTTAAAGGCGATAGAAACCTAGGGTATGAAATAGTGTACTTATCACAAGCTGTTATGACGCTTAATCTTAATGCAGCTTAGCCATTAGTTACGTATGATAACTGCCAACAAGCGTTGTACTTCATAATATTCTACAGCAAGCGATGCGTAACACGTAAGTCCAAGAGACACCAACCAAGGGTGGTTATTTTAAGGATCTTTTCCTTTGGAAAATTATCTCAACGTTCGGCGCTTTTTTTGTGCTGTGTGAATTGGGTGGTAACAGTAAGGATTGAGTTGATGAAATGGGTGGTTAACGACTGATTCGAGTATAAATCTCGCTCCTCTGCCTTTAGAAAATGATCATGTTTTAGTGGTAGCACAGAGGCATCTTTTCAAATGTCGACAAGGCTTATTGGTCTCACAGCTTCCTTGATGGTTTTTTCAGATCGCTACTCATATCATTGGAACGCCCGGCCATTACAATCAATCTCTGTTCCTCTTTAGAAAATAGAGATGTTCCTTGCTGGAGCGCGCCGATCAAAACTTGAATCGAGTCGTTGTTAAAATCATCTGCATTTCGTAGCTGATCTAGATCATTTGAGAATTCCGCTGTTACCTTGGCCAGGTAAAACTTAGAAAAAGAATCTGATATCTCAGAATCAGTCATCGATTTGAAGCCTGCTGGAGTGCTCTAAGTAGAGTCAATATTCAATGTGATGAATGGCAAGTGAAAATTATCGAACTATTTTTTCTTCCGCATTTACACTTTTTACTTGCCTAGTTTCACATTCACCGTCACTGCCGGACGAGGATGATACTACCGGTTCGTTAACTTCGAAGAAGATGAATAGACGGGTATATTTACCTTCTGTTCGGGGTTTTCTTTTCTTATGGCGTTTGGCCTTGCCAGAAGAAGTAGATGTTCGTGCCATTAAATTGGTGGGGATATAATAATGGAAGTTCGGAATTATAAAATGCTTCTTAACATCAGATCATGTCCTCTCGATAGTGGATGACTGGCGCTTTATTGACATAACTCTAATTTTTCTCAGATTCCTTGCGACTGCTCAACATGGTCACATGTCGGTTAATTACGCGACGCGGACCTTGACTAGATGACCACCGAGGCGTGGAATATAATTAATATGGCGGAGAAATCTATGAATATTGACAGGCATCGAATGTATGTGTCTTTAGACACGAATTATTTCTCCAGATTACATGTATATTTAATACCTCTGCGACCCCGTTCGTCGACTCCTGCCTAACTTCAAGCCTAGAGCGAAGACCATTCAATTTTGGCTCAGAATCAGCCCTCGTTCGATTTTGCGTATTTCTTAAAAACCAATATTTACTTCCTCTCAAGATCAAGAGATGAGCCACAAGGTAACTTCCATGAAATCCGATTTCTTGGCTCGAGTTTTCTGAGGCTAAAACTATCCACGTCGGGGATTATCATGCCTTTCGTCCTTGCTTTCCAGAGCTCATGGCATTGAAGTCTACTTCCTTCGTGTAAACTTATGCGCAGAGTCTTTGATGTGCTCTCCTTGCGATATACTGCTGCAGGCTAGCGTCATCCAGCTTGACGGATTCTCATAACAACTCGTGACTTTATTTCCAGAAATCTTAGGAGTTGATAGTGCTTTGCGAAATTGTTGATCTCCAATATCTAGAGCTATATGTTATGGGCTCCTGGTCAATGAAGAATAGCGGCTTATCCTAAAGATCTCATAGTCACCTTTCACGTAATGGCGTGTTCAGTAATTAGGTGGGAAGACGAATTTTAGTCAGTGTTGAAAAGTTTGTCTCGGTATCACAACCAAACGATATCCAGAAAAATGAATAATCACGCGAGTTGGCTCAGAGTTGAGGGCGACTGATAACCTATACATGGAACAAGACGTGAAGAATCTGCGCTTCCCTTACATCCGGCATACTTGTCTCGGAAATACTACGACAATGGTCACATGCATATGAAATATCCTATGTGATCTTAAGTCACATTGGCATCATCTTTACGAAAAATAGGGACAGATGCAATGAGAATTTGAGAAATTGATTTTTATTTTCTGACATAGTGATTAGGCAGCGATTGTAACTTCTACCTCAACACCGGCTTCAATATTGATGATGATCTGCTTCACAACCTCGGTAGGAGCGTTGAGACTGCTTTTTGTTACCATGTAATCCGCGCATGTAAAAACGATAAACTTACTCAATCAGCCGTTTGTGAATTCTCATCTCGAATGTATCCCATGTCTTTGAACCTTCACCACAAGGAGTTTTTCGAGTGGTTACCTTGAGCGTCTTTGTTGGAAGGCGAACTGGGCCCTTGACTCGAAGGTCCTTGGTTTTAGCGCGATCGATAAGCTCGCGGCATACCTTCTCGAGCGACTGAACTTTTCGGGATGTAAGAGTGATGCGGATTTTGTGGGTTTTCTTTGAGAGTGGTTAGTTTAACTACTGATGGGACTTTTCTGGATGCGAACTTACTGGCGCCTCGCCATAGCCATCCTTTTCTGGTTTTTTGTATGACATTTTGAGATGGTAATATCCTTCACGACTCGAACGTTTTGTTGCGGCAAAGTGATGAAGGTCGATTGTGGACTTGCACTGGTGAGGAAAGTATCAAATAATATTATTTGGCTTGAGTTACCCCCTGATCTGGTGCCGCCTTGGCGCTCGCTTATCTCCACCTCCACCACTAGTCTCTACATGTACTATGATGGATCATCCGGCATCCTTTCATCTTGTCAATGAGGCGCTGATATGGTTCCAGGCTTGACATCTCTTCCTCCACTAGTTCCATTTCCAGAAACTGAATGGATAACTCACCTTGCGCCGACAGAATGGGAAGCATGTCTGGATTCTTGGATTCTCCTAGCTGGGGCTCATCTTTCATTATCAACATCTGAGTTTGAAGAAAGCTCTCTCAAAGATGATTCATTACCGGTATTTATTGTCTCCTATATCGCTCAAGTATCTTCTTCAAATCAACTTTTATCCTCTACGGTAGAATCCTCCAAACTAAAATTAATTCGAAAGATGTGTTTCCTGTTGTCCCAGCGGCTATTGGAGTACAAAAATCCACCTCGTGCATTATTGTGTTGGGAATTCCTTTCTGATGCTAGTAAAGTTTTTGGTCGGAGTCATGGTAGGGAACTCATAAAATTAGTTCGAAGTGACGACCTTCCCACCTTGGAGCTCTCTATGACATCTTTAAAAACACAACTTGTTAGAGACTTAGATGCTGGAGATACGGAAAAACTGGAAGAGATAAAAGGAAATCTTAAAAAGCTTAATCATTTGCTCTTTGCCTGTCATAAGACCGCCGCATTTTTTATGGCTGGAAGCGACTTTCTTGATGCTCTAGTTACTGGTTACAAGCTAATGAATCCCCCCCTTCGCAAAGTTATTCTTTCAACCTTGTACCTCTGTCTTATTGGACTAACGGGAGGAGAAAAGCCTAATATTTCTTCTTTGGTTGACCAACTTTACTCTTTAAAATTGGCAGCAGAGGCGCATCAGGCAAGAAATCCTCACGCCAATGATACGATTCTCTCAGAGCTTGTCACGGTCACTCCTATCCTCAAGAAAATAAAGGAAAAATTAAAAAAAAGTAATAATTCTGGCCCTAATAGAATAGAATCTATCCTGATCTTGCTTGAGAATTTCCGAAAACCTGGCGCGAACGTTAGAAAAGTTCGAAGACCAGTCAAGACAAAGATTGATAAAGGAAAATCTCAAGCCAGTAATCCGGATAATTACTCTCGAGATGATCAAGCTCAAGTACAAAGGATGAGCTTGATCACCCAAGTACAAGATCTTCTCCCTGATCTTGGGCCTGGCTTTATTTCGAAGCTCCTAGAGGAATATGACAATAACATTGAAGTTGTTATATCGCATTTGCTCGAAGGGTCTCTTCCAGCCCACTTGGAAAAGATAAATCGGGCCGCGCCTCTAGATGCCTATCAAAGCATGGACCATAGTTTCAGTCGAAAAACCGATCCAATTCTTCCCAAGCTACCGTCTCGTCATAATGTTTTTGATAATGATGACATTGATCAGTTAGCATTGAATACCTCTCGCCTTCATTTCGGACGACAAAATAACTCTCAAACGGCCGAGACTATTCTTAACGATCGCTCATCGGCCCCTAGTAAAGCAGCCATTCTCTCGGCACTCGCAGCTTTCGATGCGGATGACGACGAACGCGATGACACCTATGATATCTCCGACGTAGGTGGAACTGTTGACTCAGCCTGCCCAGAAAATGATTTAGAGGTAGCACAAGCGGCTACCTCATCTCAAAATAGCTACGACGAGATACTTTTCCACGCATTCAAAGCTGATCCACAGTTATTTGCTCGCGATGCCGCAACTAGACGGGGAGATCCCAGACAAAAATTAAAAAAGAAAGTTGGATTGACAGATGAGGCGATTGAAGGCTGGGCGCTTATGATATCACGCGATCAAAGATTGCTTCGCAAACTTGAAGCTAAATTTGGGGGATTTTCTGGTGTACAGGCAGATCTTGCTGCGTCGGCTTGGAAAGCTGGCGATGATGTAAGCCAGAATCTCGGTAGAGCCGAAAATGGATCAGAATCTATCCACGGTCATAATCGAGGATGCGGCGGCGAACGAAGAGGGACGACAAGAGGAATGACTCGAGGAACATTAAGGGGTACAGCAAGAGGCACTAATGGTGGTGAAAATGCTGGTAGAGAGACGATAATAGCAAGAAGGGGAAAAGAGACAAATAAAGGCTCCAGAGCAAATCACAATAGAAGAGATCAGCGGGCAAAAAAAATGGCGAGGGGTTTTTCTAGCTGATCAACTAGCCATAATATCAAATTAAATGAGTTCATGCCCATCTGAAAACGAATCCAAAGGGGTTGAGTTGGTAAATTGGGTCTTTTTCATTCAGCAGGCAAGACTAAAGATTGTTAGCGATGTTTAGAAATATCGACTACAGTTTTTCTTCATGTTTGACTTAGTCATTTGGTCTGATGTTTCTGCATAAATATGTAAGAGGACTTTCGCGACAGTGCGGTCCGGCAAATATTCTCTAGGAATACAAATCTCAGGTTTAAAGCACTATTGTCCAACCACTACATAATAAAAACAACCTAGAATACTTCGGAAGAGCATTTTGATATCATGAAAATTAACCGAACCCTTTTTGATACATGGCTTTCAGTTCAACTTTACAGGCTCAAATATTGATCGATCTACCTAACTCAACGAGAGAAAGACCCGAGGGGACGTAGAGTCTAGGTAGTAGGTGGTGGTTCATCTTAGGTGAACATGTACAGGCACACATCAACGTGGGCAGGTCAAAAAAATGAAGTCAAGTGAAAGGAATTGATTGATGAAATAAATTTGGAAATCTATCATGTGTAAGCTAGAAGAGGAGCCCCTCAACATCGTGTGTAACAACATGCTTAATTTGTCCTTGATTAACTATGGAATGTCAATAATTTGCAGCCAAAAGAGTATCGATACTTGTTTGAGTTATGGCTCTTTCTTTACTCACAATATTTGCTGGACGAGCCTTAAATGGTGCGGTCGCAAGCTCGATTGCCTCGATATTCCCCTCTTCTTATGAGTTAATTTAAACTCGGCCGTGATTTTGTCCACCACGCTAACTCTTCAAACTTAACTCAATTAAGTCATTTATTTTTCTACTACATCTAGTTTTCTACCCTGTTGTACTACATGTCTATCTAAGATTTAGTCGGCCCTTCTCTGGCACGTATTACAGCCTCACATCTTCTATGCATGCTTCTAATGTGCTTTTTAAGCTTTTCAGGCTTTGTGGTATCATAATCCCAAGCTTCCCTCACTATATCTTGAAGTTCGTTATGAGACCGCTATCGTCCCCCATCCAATCTTGGATATTGGTAATGTGTGTAGTCCTTTATACTACCCCATACGTGCTCTCTTGGGTTAAAGTCGGGAGAGAAAGGTGGCCAGTTGATTGTGATGATAGACCTCCCCTTTAATTCTTTGATAGTGACAGCAGAAGCGTGTGCGGGAGTGTTGTCCTGCATTACAGAAAGCAGTGGTTTTATCGAAACCATACCATGTGTGAGTGGCACTATTCTCTAGGAGTAGGTATCTGATGTGATAGTCCCCCATTCTTTCTCACAGAAAAGGCTGGCACCTTGCTCTGTCCCTGCAAAACACCCCCAGAACATCCAGTCGGGATCTTTCCTCAGCTTTTCTGTTACGCAATTGATAACAACTTCTTCCCCCAATCTTGATCTATTAGTTAGTTCAAGAAGCTTTTCAAATTAAAACTTGGCATACAGACCTTTCGAGTAATCCAATCTCTTTTGTGTCGACAGCCGGTGATCAGGTCTCATCTGTCCAGAGGATATTTATCCAGTCTTGATTAGTCCAGTCTTTGTGGGCCTCTGCCCATTCGAAACGCTTTCTTCTGTTAACTTCCGGTAAAAGGGCTTTTTGAACGATGGACGACGCCCGTATCCTCTTTTCTTTAGCTCGTTCTGTATCACAAATTCACTTACTCCCAAATGTTAGAAGGGCTCAGAAGCAAGTTCTAGCCAAGACATCCGACGGCCTTCGGGAGGTGCAGTAATGAAGTCTTCAATTTTGTCCACATCTTCACAGGGGAAGGTGGGAGGCCGATGTGGGGCTTTCTTTGGTTCCAAGTACGGAATACTGAGTGTATATCTGACCTGTCTTCTGTTCACACAAAGCTGGTCTGCAATTCTCGCTTGGTTCATTCCACTTTCGTGAAGCGTTTACAGGGATTTATGGGGTGCTCAGGTTGATGGTATTGGCGATGATGTCGGATGATGGCTTCGATGGGATAAATGGTCATCAGGTAGGCAGGCACGCAATTTTGTTATACTTAGGTTATGAGCAGATATGGAATGATGAATAAGCTAGGGATATCAGAGAAGAGCAGAGGATGATAATCAGAGACTGAAGATATGAATAACTTAATTGATACAATCAAAACATACTACCGAGGTAGACAGGACTTATATATATACATATTGTACACCCATGATACAGTCCACAATCATATAACCAGAATGTTCCATAGTCACATTCCATTCCATTCCATTCCATACCATACCATTCCATACCATACCATTCCATACCATACCATTCCATTCTCTACCATATTGTACTAGTAACACTAAGCTCTTAGTGTTGATCGTAATAACGGTCGTGCAGGGGCCATGTGGTCCCTGCATACTCTCATACATGGGTCCGGAATGTCAAAAGGGTATTCCCTGTCCATTGGTCTTTGTACAGGGTCTACCCCTAGTAATATCTACGGGCTAATTTACAGTAATTATCCATTCATCTGACATAACGCCTGCTCCTCATCCAGTCACCCAACAAGAATATATCGCCAACGTCTAGTTTTAC